>BRDA01011968.1:1385-17385 GCA_036984385.1 Crenuchus spilurus
TATATATATATATATATATATATATATATATATATATATATATATATATATATATATATACACACAAAAGAATATAAACAGTGTATAAATTATGAAAAAATATTGCACGTTATTATTATTATTGAACTGTGTATGTACACACTCCTGCTGTATTACTATCCTGTTACTCCATTAGCTTACATGTAGCGATATGAATATTAAACTTTTTCAGTTTTTATTTCAGAGTATCCAGTCATAGAAAACGTCACCAAGTCTGGAACATTTTTTTCTACAATAGGGTGTATTAGAGGAAATTTAAACCTGATTCACACTACAGAATTTTACACTCCGCACATAATGATATTTTTCACCAAACTTTCTGTCCTTGATCATTGTTAGTCATAAAGGCACCCACACTACACCATACGCCCTGAACTGAAACACCACACATTTTAAGAGTAACACACCCAATTAACAGCTCCGAGCCTCAAAACCTCACAAGAGTTTCTCACAAACTAGATGATTAAAATTGCTTAACATGGCAATGCTAGTTGTGAATCTTTTTACTTGCTAAAAAAGCTATGAAAAAGAAAAGAATGTGGATGAAACCATAACAGCACACATTATAAAGACACTCATGATTTAGCTGATGTGTTTTAACTTCTTCTGTACACACTGTCCCTTGAAGTGTTTTTGTGTGAATTAAAAACATACCATTCTAACAACATCCTAATATATTTGGGATCCTAATATCCCAAATATTTGGCAACAGAATAAACGGGTTGCTATCTATTAACCTCTTCTACTACTTGCTCGCCTAGTTTTAGGGAACTTGACCTAATGCTAGCAAGTGAAGTGAGTCCACAACATCAAAACAAATGACTTTTCAAGCCATAAAATGACCAAGGGATTAAAGGTGATAGCACCAAAAACTGCAACTACACCCCTTTATTTTCATAGATAAAAATTGTAATGGTATACCAAACACGTAATGTTCTCTAGTGTTCACTTCAGAAATCTGGTCACCTTACTGATACCCTCTAACTTCTAGAATGTAAAGGGCACCCGGTGATTCAAATGATGTAAATGAAACCTGAAAAAGGGCAGTTGGAAGCTTTTCTTATAACAGAATGTCTTTGCCTTTTTCAGGGTCAGTGCTATTTAGGATGCACCTTGCGCACCTCATTCTCTTCTCTTCCTGAGCACCCTCATCACTGGCTCAGCAGGCTGTCCTCTAATCCATCCCTAACCTACTCTCTGTGGGCTTCAGGAAGGGACTGCCACCTCCCTTCCTGCTGGGCCTTTCACATCTGTGCCTCGGAGACCAGAACACCACTCTCTAATTTCCATTTAACAATAATGAATAAACAGCGAGACAAGTGCAGCTTCTTCTGCTTCCTCCACACTTTGTTTTCACCAGATGTTGCTTTGCCTGGCAGAGCCTCGCCTTTCTATCTACTTATTTATCAGCTCAACAGTTAAGGACAGGAGAATCCCTAGAAAGGCGGCATTCGGACCTGTCTGAGACATGGCTGAGTGCTGACTGTTATCACAGAGCCAATACAGTGGTGCCATGTAGGAATAGGCTGCTATGGTGATAATGCCTAGTGGACAGAGATAATGGAAATACATTTTTACAGAGAAAGAGAAGAGAGAGGAGAGAACATAGAGGTGAAGAAGAACAAACATCTCATCTCAGCCAGTTTCTGCTGACCTAAAGATACCTGTTCCATTAATAGATGACTCAGGATCCTGTATTTGCTAAACAGGTATGCGCTTGTTCACAGTTTACTCCCACACGTACACCCACATACAAGCACAAAGCTTTAAACAAATCAGATCCAGCCATTCTCTGTGTCATCCAGGTGTCGTAATATTCCATCTCCTCCTCTGACACCACCGGAGCAGAAAGCCACCTTCAGCAGCATCTGTTGAGTCTAATTCAGCATACAATGGACACATCAACACGCATACAGTCTCTAAAAAGCCCTGTAGGAGCAGACGGCCTGGCATATTCAGGATTCATTTCCCGTTAAATAAATAAAAGGAAGCCGGAACTGGGAAGAAACTTCGCCCCTACTGCACGGCTTTACTGATAAAGGCAAACAGTAGTAGTAATTGATGCTCTCACTTGTCATCCCTGTGAGATTGAATTGTCAAACAGTAGCAGACATCTAGTGCTTTTGTTTTTAACTCTGTATCTCAGTAAAAAGACACTTAAACACAAGCCTACCCACATACAGTTATGCCCTTACTCAACTGTACCCTTCTAAATCAACTAGTCAGGCACATTTCTGTTCAAACTTGACTTTAGTGAGACAAAATTCGGCTCTAATTTGTCTTTATTCAGAAAAAAAAATCTCTTCTAATTTGACTGCTGTGAATTGCGCCAGACACAACAAATGCAGTATTTTTTCAGAATTTCACTGCCTTGTACAAAAGACAAAAACAGACCAAGCATCTTCATGACATGATGAGGACATTGTATTGCTTCACACTGAAAAATGCAAATAGCAGCATTTGGTAAATCAAATTTTGTAAAAACAAAGAGACAATTTCACTTTCTCTTAGTAAAGAGCTGAAATTTTATAATAAGTGCTTTTTCAAATATTTTTAGTCATCAGCCACACAAAGTGAATTAGTGCTGGAAATGATAGAACCACATGTGATGTCATGTCATGTCACACGCCGTCATTGCTTTGTGATTGTAGGCTGCACAGACGAGTCACTTCTCTCCAATGCCATCTGTCTCTGGTTGCTTGTAGCAGGCTAGCACCTGATAATCCAGTCCATGTCTTGATGTTATCCATCCAGGTTATTCTTGGTCTTCCACGTCTTCGGACTCCCTCCACAAGTCCAGTCATAACACTTCCTTCAATGCTCTCATGTGCTGCCTCATCACATGACCAAAGTAACATAACTTGCAGGATTTAATGTGCATCAGTAACTCCTTTTGAGTTCTAGCATCTCATAGACTTGCTCAGTGGTCATCATCTTCATCCATGAGATCTTCAGCAACTTCCTGATGCACTTGTTCTCAAAAGCCTGAATACGTCTTTCTTCCACTTTCTTCAATGTCCAGGCTTCACATCCATATGTACCTGTGATGTTACATTTTATAAATTAAATTTTGTAGTATTTTTGATATTAGTTAAAAGATACAGAGTTACTTTGTACACCCATGTCAGAAACCATTGTGACTGGTTGACATCTGATTGCCTGACAGAATTTGTCAAAATCAAACAGAGGGCAACACATATAATGTATTTTTGCCCTCTGGAAACTTCTCTTTGGTGTGCAAGAAATGATGATAAATGTGGATGTTAAGTACAGATCATTATTTCCTTCTCCAAAAAAAATAAAAAAATAAATAAATAAATAAAATTTAAAATACAATTTTAATGATTACTTATCAGGCTGTTCATAATGAGGCTCTGGCATATATCTCGGAGCTTCTGTGTCCTCTGCATAGTGCAAGAACTCTGAGGTCTTCAACTCAGGGTTTACTTTGTGTGCCCCGTACTAAACTAAAATCTAAGGGGGACCGGGCCTTTGCAGTTTGCACTCCAAAATTGTGGAATAGTCTCCCTAATGAGATCAGATTATCTGACTCAATTCAGGTTTATAAAAAGCGATTAAAGACATACTTTTATAACCTTGCTTTTAAATAGTCTCTCTTGTATGATATAAGCTGGTGTGTATTTGAGTATTTTAGTATTGTTAGTTTTTTTGTGTATTACTTATCTGTATTGTAGTATTTTAATTGTATTTGGTTGTCTTGTTTTACTTCCTGTTTATATGGATTTGTAAAGCACTTTGTGATTCTGTCTAGAAAAGTGCTATATAAATAAAGCTTTACTTACTTACTTACTTACTTTTAACTTGGCTATTGTAAGTCACCTGTGCTCTGACAAATTCTGTCCAATCCTGACTACTAGCTCGACAAAATGATGTCTCATTTGATACTGATGTAGGCTACTTCACGCATGGCTTGTACTTGCAGACCTCACGGTTAATAAAACTAATAGTGAAGAATAAATTGCAAAATTTAACACAAAAGCGAAAATCTATTTAAGTTGGCCGACGGGCTACTACAAACTCAAGCATCAAATTTCAACCAGAGCAGAGTGCGATAGATAGTTCAGAATCGATGTTCAATATTTCAAGCTCTATTATGCACCTTTACTCTGAGCAGATCCGGAACTGGTAATGAAGCTGGCCTTCTGACTGGGGGTCAATGCTGTGATTTCCAACCGAACAAATCTTCACATTAAGCATGTTGATGGAGCAGGAATGAGTCATTTGAAGCGGGCCAGGTTAAATGGCTCCTGAATGAATGATTGTGTGCGGCAGTGTGCTATCAGATGGGCGGGGGAAGGGATGGAAGATGCATGCTGAGAGCTGAAAGCCCTGGCGAGATGTCATTCACACACACACAAACACTAACACAGAGCACTGTTTTTATACCTTATCAGGACGGTGGGTCATACATGTCCCATATGTGTAATATACATGATGGATGGATGGATGGATGATACTTTTATTTGGAGCATTACCATTGGTCCCTTCATCATCAAATTGTAAATAAAGCTGCTGTACTCAAATGATAAAGACAGAAACATGGGCATACTTGGTTTCCATATGAAAGTGACCATTTCTATATTCTACATTCTACATTTCAGTATTGTTTATACTGTAGGTTAAGTGCTGTAAGTCTCGACATTGTATCCTGAAAATGTATGAAAACAAACACACACACACCCAGAGGAAAGGGCATTGTAAGTGAAAAGCACTGCCAGGCTACAGCATGGTGGGATTGTGTCTGGTTTACAGCAGGGAGGATTGTGCCTGAGTGTGTGTGTGTGTGTGTGTGTGTGTGTGTGTGTGTGTGTGTGTGTGTGTGTGTGTGTGTGTAGGTGTGTGTGTGTGTGTGTAAGAGGAGAACGTGGTAGTAGGAAGGTCTAGGCCAAGTAGAAAAAAGAATAAAAAGAGGAAATAGGATATTTTTATCTCCTGTCCGTTTTCCTACATCTCGTACTCTCCCAGTGGACAGAGAGTACATTCCATACAGCTATGTCCACTGAAAGCAGAAGCAGCAGAACACTGAAAGTGGTTGATGTGTGTGTGTGTGTGTGTGTGTGTGTGTGTGTGATATAGGATGAAAATCCCCCAGATCCTCATGTTGTCACACTTGAGTGTGTGTTGGTGTGTCTCTCTGGCTGCTGACACATTCACACACTCTTGCATTCACTTCACACAGACCTGTGGCATGTGACTGATGCCATCCATCTCTTCAATGACAGACAGGGGTCAAGGAGTCTGTGTGTGTGTATGTGTGTGTGTGTGTGTGGTTATGGTCCGCCAGGCTCTATATCTATCCACCCGCATATAAAAAAGAGGTTCTGCCCACACAGGGATGAGGAAGGTCAGAAAGTGACATATCAAAGTGACAGCTCATGTTGAATTGCTGCTTGTGTTTGTGCGCTTTCTGGTGTTTTGTGAGCGGTGGGTGGAGGTTAGTGTGCAGTGTTTGCTGTGCAGAAGTTGAGTTGCGTAAAACTGAAAAACAATGGAATTATGGCAAAGAAAGATTGCAGCTTATTTTGAAGGCAAATTCACCTCAATTACACTTAATTCTGTTATTTCCTGAATTATGTGGTCTTGCTTTATTTTGATATTCTGCTATTGCACCCAGATTATTAACAAACTATCTCTTAGTTCACTTTACAATAAGAGTACTCAAGACTGTATCCATTCATCCATCCATCCATCCAACTTTCACTGGATACAGGGAAGGGCATTACATAATCTTATCTAAACCCATGACAAGGCACCAATTACTTAAGACTGTATTATGTGTCATTAAGTTCTTAAAAATGCATTAAGATGTCCCTTATAAATATTAGGGGACTCAAAATCTGAGATAAAATAATAAAATAAAATAATAATAATAATAATAATAATAATAATAAAGAAGCATTTGCTGATGATGCTCATGTACAACTCATGTACACCTGAAATAATGTCTTCATTTATTTATTAGCCAATAGAACTCACAAGTCTTGTGTTAGCAGTTATTAAATATATCAGTTAAGGTAATGAGTAAACTATCTGGAAAAATATGGTAAAATCGGCTGATGGAGCTCAAAACTGATAAACCGCTGTGACATTATTTGTGACCATATCTTTTGATACTTATCAGTAATAGGGTTATGGTTAAGTTAATGACCAGGGCTAGGGTTAGGTTTAGGACCAGCATTAGAGTTAATTTCTTGTTGATAACATTTTGATACAATTTCACAAGCTCAAATCAGAAAACATTGGGACTATTTTATGTTTTTTCTGGTCAACTTAATTATTGTGCTAATATTCATCCATTCCTGCATTTCAGGCCTGCAACACATTCCAAAAAAGTTGTGATGGGGCAATTTAAGGCTATTAACGAGGTAAAGAAAATTTGTGATTTCAAACAGGTAATGTTAACAGTGGTTGTAGTCTTTGAGGAGCAAAGATAGTAAGAGAATCTCCAATTTGTCAATAAATTTGTGAGAAAAATATTATGTTTAAAACAATGCTCCTCAAAGAAAGATTGGGAGAGATTTGCACATTTCTCCCTCTACAGTCCATAATGTCTTTAAACAATTCAAGGAAACTGGAAGACTTTCAGTGCATAAAAGGCAAGGTCAGTGTCATATGCTTCACTTCTGTGATGGCAGCAGGTATAAAGTATTTTGAGGTTTTACAGAACAAGTGCTGTCTTCATGTTTTTCTAGGGACCTCCATGTATATTTCAACATGACAATGCAAAACCACATGCTGCACACAACATAAAGGCATAATTAGGTGGTACTTGGAGCATATATGTCAAAGATACAGGTAGGGTCTGACCAACACAGGCATAGTAATGCAAAATAAACAACACAGAGTCTTAAAATGAGTCAATCACAGCTGCACACAATAACAGCTGATGTCCGGCACTAGCTAATCAGGTGAGAAGTGTACGCTGTCAGTGGAAAGCCACACAGAATGGGGACAGCTCCGTACAACAAGCTAAACTACTATACGTATACAACTTATTTATACATGCCATCTAACCAGCTTACTACAAAAAAACTTTTAGACATTTAATTTGTTAGTTATTTATATAGTCATTTAAATTTAGGCAAAACAATGTTTCAGACCACTTCTAAATATTACATTATGATTGTATTTTCACGGCAGCATACATTAATATTTCACAGTGTAAAGAGTTAGGTTTTGTCTATAACGTTCATTGACTTTAGTGCTTATTTGGGATGAAAAACAGAAATGGGATAAAATGACTACATATTCTAGTGTACACCAATCTTAAACACTAACACAATGTTCAGAAAACAGGCCTCAGTTTGCTGGCACAGAAAAGCAGTTTAAGTAAAATGATTTTTTATGAGTGTATTCTAACATACTGCAAACTCCCCAGAGGTGTGATGAGGTGTGATAGCTGAGAGGAGAAAATAAGGCCTTGACTGCACTTTGTGTGTGTTAGTCTGTGGGTAGTGGGGTGTGAAAATAAGTGTGACTTCCAAAAAAAGAGATGATGGGAACAAAGTTTGGCAATGTGTACCAACCTTGAATACTCAGAGAGGTCTAACAATACTGCTGAGTACAGCGTACATAACAGAGAGAGAGAGAGAGAGAGAGAGAGAGAGAGAGAGAGAGAGAGAGAGAGAGAGAGAGAGAGAGAGAGAGAATATTGAAGTTTTACATAGAGAGAGAGAGAGAGAGAGAGAGGGACATAGAGATAGTCAGAGAGAGAGGTAGAGAAAGAGAGAGTTAGAGAGAGAAATAAGGAGGGAGAGAGAGAGAGAGAGAGAGAGAGAGAGAGAGATACAGAGTTAGAGATAGGAAGCAATATATTGAGAGAGTAGTGTTAGTGTTATAGTTAGATATGGAGAGAACAAAATAGCGAGAGACACAGATAGATAGATAGATAGATAGATAGATAGATAGATAGATAGATAGAGAGAGAGAGAGAGAGAGAGAGAGAGAGAGAGAGAGAGAGAGAAAGAGAGAGATAGTGAGGGAGATATAGAGAAAGAGATGTAGAGAGAGACACAGAGAGAGCAGAAAGTCTGAGTTTGTTGTATTAATTCTGTGTTGGTCTGTGTTTAAGGACTGTTCCTCTTGCTTGGCTTCAGTGGACGAATACACACCTCGCTTTTGTATTGTCATCCAAATTTAAGATTTCACATCAAAGAAGCAGCACTTGGAAAAGACAAACAACAAAGCTCTGTTCAAATTATACATTCAAACACACACACTTCCAGAAAAACAAGAGCAGCTCTCTGAAAGCAACATTTTCTCTGTGAAGCCTCTCACACCTGTTTAAATATTCATATTTCATTTAGCGCTGCTTTACTGAGTCACTCCCATTCAGAACTGCAGCGGCTACTGCACATATACACACACCCACGCCAGCTTAATATCACCTTAAATAACAGAGTTAGTAACAATGCAGCTACTGCACATATAATCACACCCTCACCAGTTTAATATCACCTTAAATAAACCTATTAATTACTATGTCAATATTAAGCATCAATGCTTCCTCTTTAGAAGTCACATCATAACCAAAAGATGGCCTAATTTCTCACTCATCACTCATTGAAAATGCAGGCTGACATCACATGAGTTAATCTTTTAATTGTGAAGATAAGTTGGGCATATACATGGCTTATTCTGTGCCGGATCCAGATCCGGGACCTATTGTAGTAGAAACAGCATCACAGACACAAAAATACTATATATATATATATATATATATAAAATGCAGGGCTGGAGCTTCGCATACACACCACAATTTTACAGGGGTACCACATGTCTTAGGGGGGCACCACACATCTCTTTCGTCCCTTTTTTTGGTGCTTGAACATAAATTGTATTACTATGATTAATTATTAATAAATATTGACAAATTATGCTTTATATTTTATTAATAATTACTAGTTACTATTATTAATTTACTAATAAGAACAATTAAACATTATTATGAATAATAAAGTAATAAGATTAATATTAATAATTAATAAAATATTAATACATTGTTACATATTATTAAAATTTAAGAAACTGTTAAAAGCATGTAGCAAAAAAAATATCACCCAATTATGTGTTTCACCTTTTCAGTCAACTTCACTCCAGCTCATTATCACCAATGTTACACTTATGTTTGGAATGTGCGGTCAATAGACCTAATTTATACATTCATTCATTCATTCATTCATTATCACACCCGCTTAATCCTTATTAGGGTCGCGGTTTAATTTATACATAATTATGAGTAAATGTAACCAGAAATTCTGAATAATTTTGATAATAGATAGATAGATAGATAGATAGATAGATAGATAGATAGATAGATAGATAGATACTTTATTGATCCCTTGCGGGAAATTCAGGAAAGCTAAGCTAGTTTAGTAAAATTTAGTTAAGCTTAGAGGCATGTAAATGATGACTTATCACAGACTGGTAGACACATGCACACAGACACAGACTCAAATGTTAATGTTAATGAATTTCAATATGAAACCTCTGATATTAAAATATGTCTAGCTCACATAACACAGGCAGAACTAACGCTCAACATGTTAATAACTTACATGTGAAAGTCCAGACACTATTTGATGGAGTGACAGCTGCAACAGCCAATCACACATTAGCAAGAAACGGCAAAGCCAATCGGTGAGCTTGTGGGCGGCCTAAAGGGAAACAGGTTTGGATTCCCGCTGGGTCCTAGTGCTCGTCCGTCTCTATTTACTATAGCGTAACATCTCACTCAAGTGAAATGAATGGAACAGGGGAAGGGCGAGACTAGTTTGTGAACGAAACGCTTCTCGAAATTTGACGTAAGCTCTAGTAAAACAAAATCCCTGACGTTTGTGAAATTCCGCCCGGACATTTTTTAAAGTCTTAAAAAGAGGTCATGCCTGAGTAAAAGAGGACGTCTAGTCACCCTAATCTAAATCGTCTGCTGTGTCTGATTCACTCATACTAGCACAACACACACTAACACACTACCACTACATCAGTGTCACTGCAGTGCTGAGCATGATCCACCACCCAAATAACACCTACTCTATGATCCTGATCATTGAAGAACAGGTGAAAGGAGGATAATAAAGTATACAGAGAAACAGATCAACTACATTCTGTAATTAATTTGTAAAAGAAATACAAAGTGCATCTGTATGATCAGTGGAGCTGATAACATGTACAGAAGTGTGTAGAACAAAAAATGTGTTAATGTTATTTTTACACATTTTAATGCACACTTGTTATTTACTATGTTATTTCGTTATTTAACATTTTGGAAAAAAATTAAATAAAATGTAAAATGTGGGCTGTGCAAAAGTTACATCAATATAAAGTGCTTTCTACAAATATTTCATTTCCAGTGTTTTCATTTCATTTCAAAAAGTGCATTCCCTTTAGAGGTGAACTAGGAACTTATTTTAATATAGAAAATTTTACTTGGGCTGTCCAAACTATCAAAGAGAAATAATACTGATCAATACCGAAGCCTCATTACCAATTATAACATAACCTATGTTCAGTTAATAAAGAAAAAAAAGGAATAAATTATGCTGCACATAAAAACATATACTGCTAGACAAGATTCAGTACAAATTTCCAAGCTTGGTCAACATGATCAAACATTTAAATGATCTTTAGGCTTCAAGACTGAAGGCTAAAAGTTCTTCATGAGTGATGATTAGTACAAACAATTAAATTAAAATCATTAAAATAATTTTTCATATGCAAAGTCTTCTCCAGCACATCACAAAGATTCTCAATGGTGTTCAGGTCTGGACTCTGTGGTGGTCAATCCATGTGTGAATATGATGTCTCATGCTTCCTGAACCACTCTTTCACAATTTGAGCCTGATGTATCCTGTGATTTCAATCTTGGAATTTGTCCGTGCCACCAGGGAAGAAAACATCCATTGATGGAATAACCTGACCATTCAGTATATTCAGGTAGTCAGCTGACCTCATTCTTTGGGCTCATAATGTTACTGAACCTGACCAAGCACAGCAACCCCAGATCACAGCACTGTCCCTACAAGCCTGAATTGTAGGCACTAGTCATGATGGGTGCATCACTTCAGCCACCTGTCTTCTTACCCTGATGCGCTCATCACTCTGGAACAAATCTGGACTTATCAGACGACATGACCTTCCATTGCTCCAGAGTCCAATCTTTATGATCCCTAGCAAACTGAAGCTGTTTTGCTAATTATCCTCACTGATAAGTGGTTTTCCTTAGGCTATACAGATGTTTAGTCCCAATCCCTTGAGTTCCCTTCACACTGTGCATGTGGAAATGCTCGTACTTTCACTATTAAACATATCATAGAGTTCTGCTGTTGTTTTTCTATGATATGATTTCAATAACATTTAAGTGATCACTTTTCGACCACATTTCTTCCTCAAAGATGATGTTTCTCAAACTGTGCTTCCACTTTTTAAAAATGCATTAGACAATTCTTAACCTGACTTTAATAGTTTCAGCATCTCATTAGACATTTTCTCTGCTTCATGCCAATAATTTGATCTTCTGAAACATATGAACATCTTTTCCACGACCATAAGATGTCTTTCGACATGGTTGTTTAACAAATGAGAAGATACTCACTGCATCAGTTAGTGTTAAATAACTTGTTGCCAACTGAAACATAATCACCCATGCAGTAATTTTCCAATGGGAGGCTCTTACATGTTTGCTTAGTTAAATCCAGGTGGTGAGATTTTTGGCCAGGCAGTGTATTTCAATTGTGATTACTTCAATATATCAAGATGATCAAACAGATCAACTGCTGAGAGCAGCATATTCAGTCACTTTGCCTTTGTGTAATGACCACATCCCTTTTCAAGTGAAAACAGTCAGTCTAGTTTGACTGGTATTGCATGCAATTTTCAAGGTCTTTGCCAGTTTAATAGCATCTTAAGAACATCATATTTTTTAGACATCTGGAACCCAAATTCTATGGCTAGTCACGCAATGATGTTTGTTGCTGATCAACAATCACATTTTAAAGATGAAAGATGGTCTCATGTGTGTCCTTCACTCTTTCTGTGTGAAACTAGACAAAGAAGCTCAATGTAAGGCTTTTACAGAATCACCAAGTAATGTGTTACTGACATCTGTCACCTTTTCAGTCATTAAACCACTTTATTTTGCTGTTTTGATAGCCTGTCCAATGTAAACATTACTGTAAACCACATTGCTAACATTAGCATGCTTAACTTCAACAGTATTTGTTTTCAACCAAAAGGGTGTGGGGTTATTCTAAAGAGCTTCAGATTCATAGAAAATCACATATTGGCATTTTAAAAACTCTGAATGTTGACTGCAAAGCAGAACATGGACTATTTAAAATCGTTTGCCCATTTTCCTCCTCAGACAAGCCTGGATATGAAACCAAACGACCAGCTGCTCATATTTCTGAGACGAACGGACCTGCTGTTGGTGTGATGTGCTGATTGTGGACTGATTTTGATTATGCATCTGGTTAATTAATCTTACTCTACGGTAATCTGTGTTCATATTTCAGACTGATTCAAGGCAGGGGAGGCTTGCTGAGTAGGTGTTGACTTTGCTGAGGTGGTTGTGCAGTTGCAGTGTTTCTGGCCATGTACTACAGCACTATTTCCCAGAATCATTCCTGAAATAGACCTCTGAAGACATATTGCAGTATCACTTTCATCACTACATCTTTTAAATAATGAAGTCATAGGTTTATGTAGTCAAAACAAATACTGTAAAAATATGCCACATAAAATTTACCTACATATTTATCTATAACTATCTTATATATTGACATATTTGCTGCAGGTATAAATAAGTGAGCACATCAATCAGTTGTAGCAGAGTGCAAAACCATCATCGTGGGTAAAGGACAGAATATGCTGATGTCTAAAAAGACCTGACAATAGTGTACCAGGTGAAGGGTGGTAGCATCTCAGAAACCACTGACATTGTGAAATGTTCTAGAGCTGTGAGTTGTGAAGATAAACCAAGAATAGACTTCTTGTACATTGAGTGGTTCCCAGCCACACAGGCCAATGATGCCAGACGAGACGGCAACTCTAGCGAGTGTTACAGAGCAATCATCACCACAGTGGACCAGGTGAACTCTTCAATAAACACAGGAGCAATGAGAAAGTGTCAGGGATCATTCCAACCAGGGCTGGTCATAATATTCTAAAATGAATATACAATGCACCTATATGACAAGTGGAGCTGATAAACCTGACAATGAGTACATATAAGGAGGTGGTTTTAATGAAGTGGTTCACACCTACATGCAGAATGAGTAGTGTTGTCATGTGTGTAGCCCCAGCTAAAAAAATCACATTTATAAGAGATTAAAGTTAAATCCACTAATAAAACATTCTGTAAATTTATAACAAAGAGACATTCTAATATAAAGTTATAAAATCCATATTTTGTTATTTTATGGTTAAATTTCAGTTAAAACGTACATTTGTTGTTTTAAGCTAAAGCAAACAAGTGTGTAAAGGAGGACTTGAGATGTTGGAGCAAGGTCTAAGGCCAGAGAGACAAGCAAACAGCAGAAAAACTTGAGATAAATATGAGATAAAAGTTACCCTGCTCAGAAAACCTACACTGCACTTTACTACAGTAAAGATAACTTTTGTCATCCTCAGAGTCTGTCATTACTGTAGTTTATACTGAGAGAGTGCTTTTGTCTACTTTTGTAAGGAGTTTCAAGCAGAAGCTCTGCGGTACAAATTAGCCGCTATGCTAACGTAGCTGTACATGCTAGCCCTCTCTGCTTTGTTATCCTCTCTGAACTTTCTTCATACTGAAAAGAGCTATGTTTATCCTGAGAAACTTAAGGCTATTATATTTGCCTGAATTTCTGCTCCAAATGAGGCATTCAGCTCATAAAGCAGAAAGCGGTCTGGGTTCCTCCTGGCTCAGAGTTCCTCTGGGTGTTTAGCCACCATGTTTCAGATGCAGCACCACGCTGAGGGAAGAGCAGACGTTCACAGTTGTCTGTGTTAAGTTCACCAAGAGCAGAGAAATGTTTTGTTTTACTCCTTAAGAGTGAATCTAGAATCTAATCTAGAATCTAATCTAAAAAAAGTAAAAACCACAGTTCATGTATACCAAAGTTCTACTTCAGGCTAATGTGAGAGGCTAAAGAGAAATTAGGAGCAAATTAATAGTCACTAAAATAGTATAAAATTTATATTACAGGGTTTTCATATTGAGGTTAAATAATCAAAAAGCACTTTTTACTCTCTATACTGTGAAAATTAAATTGGAGAATTATTGAGTGTCAAAAAGTATTACTCTAAAACCACATCTGCCTAAAACACTCAGTAAACTAAGTCCATTCTTTATATTTCAGTGTAGTTTGGTTATTACTGCATCACACAGTCAAAGAGTAGAGAATTCTGTGCCCTTATCATTAGTCATTTAAAACAGGATGGAGTTTACATATGTTTGGTGTTATTTCCAAAAATTGAATTAAATTTTCTCTTGGATAAAACAGCTAATTTGAGCAAGTCATTGCCTACAATATGATGCATGACCTTCAAAGTCTCTGCCCTTTGCTATATGGCACAGTTAACGTCTTGTATTTTACCACCCATGATTCAGTTCCTGAACAGCTTGGTAATTATTTGAGAAATTAGGCTAAATCGTGTTAGGACGCTGGGCAATATAGTGCAGCAAGACTTGGACTGGGTATTAAGTGAATAGATCATAATTTGAGATTTTGATCCCAAAGGGTGATCACAATTCCAGGCCAGTATTAAATATTACAGGAAGATAGCCCTCGTTTCCCAGGCTTTGAGATTCTAGCAGAAGACCTGTCAGATTTGGTTCTTCAAAGTGGCTAAGAAGAGGCTAGTGAATCAACTATAACTGACAGTTGGATTAGCAATTCCCATGATCTTATTAGGCCAGATTTACAGATTTAGTCATTGATGGGGCTTCAAAGGGCCAAAACTGACATGTCTAGGGTAACATTAAGACTCAACCTGTTTACTCCATCATCCACAATAACTCCTCTACCTCTCACCTTTTATCTCTTCTGTCTGTCTCACTTTCCTTCCTCATGATTAGCCCATCAGTGCTGTAATCCAGATGTTCAAGAAGTTAGCTGTCAGTGTAACTTAAGGCAGGTTCAATGTCAATATCAGGTATCATTGCTTAATCTTTGGAAGTTATCACCAGTTATTGGCAGTGATAAAAGCTCACTCACATTGCAGACTAATATCACATATGTGAACGAGTAGATATTATGATTTAAAGGTGAAATATCCAACATGTTTAATATGAATATAGTAGTAAACAACAAATTTTATTGTAAAGATATAGTGGTGTAAAGGCACCCTGAGCAGAGAATAAAGTCACACATTCCCTTTAGATTCAGCTTTTGATAATGTGATTTGCACACAATGGAATTTGACCTCCACATTTAACCCATCCATGCAGTGAAACACATACTGGTGAACACACTAGGCTTGTGCCCGAAGCTTCATGTGTTGTTCTGTGCTCTTTGTTTTCATAGCCGGTCCTGCCCTGTGGAAACATTGGCCTGTTCCCATATTCCTTTGGGCTTTGTAACACTATACTGAGAACATGGGCACAAGGAAGCGTGGCTGAAGAGAAGGGTACAATACAAAGCATTTGTTTTGGTTTAAGATGGTGGTGCTCTAGACTGACATCTAGAGTGGCAGAAAAGATGATATACAGAACCTTTGATAAAAGGCTTGATGAAAAAGGTGTTGATGCACATATACAGGGCTTAATGTTGATTAATGTTGATTAATGATGCATCACCTCCCAGACAGGATCTGGTTCTAAGGCTGCCCACTGCTACGGGCACATGTTCACAGCCTAGTGTGTTCACTAGTGTAGTGTCATCAGGAGAAAAATTATTTGAATTCATCCAGAAAGTGAAGAAATTGTTTGATGAACTATTGGAAATCAATTATCTTCAAC
>BRDA01011971.1:0-19015 GCA_036984385.1 Crenuchus spilurus
TTTTTTTTTTTTTTACTTGGCCTTATTTAGGAGTGGCTGTGGCCAGCAATCATTGTCTCAACAATAAAGTGACTACTGTAAATGTCTTTCTCTGAAAATGTTCTGGCAATAAACATTTTAATATTTTAAATAGTAACATTTCATGTATTTAGAAAGATGTTTAAAACTATGCAAGTTTTGGACAATTTTTAATCGTGATAATTATCGAGATTATTCAATATAGAAAAATGTATCATGATAATTTTAGGCCACCCAGCTCTACCGTTTAGTCCCAGACGCAGGTTTAAGATTAAAGAACCGCACTAGCTTATCTATCCGTGTTCTTCCAGGTCCAGCAGACTCTGTCCATCCTGCAGCAGATGTCCACAGCGATGGGTCCAGCTATAAAACAGCATGTCAAGAACCTGGGCTTCCCCATCTTCACTGTACTGACCGACAGTAAGGTGAGGATTACTGCTAATGCTAACTCAGACTGACTTCAGCTGGAGCTGTAAACACAAGCAGAGCTTTACCAGAGTGCCTTTATTAATGGTTCTATTACTATTACTTATTTCTCTTCAGGGTTCCCGTGGAGTCTTAAAGTCTAAAATTCAAAACTTTTAAATTTAAAATCTTTAAAAAGTCTTAAATGGCCAGATATCCATCCAAGGTCTTAAATTAAATTTATTAAAGTCTTACTTTTTTTACTTTTAATTCCAAAAAAGCGTAGTCTAATCGGACATTAGTTTTGCTAACTTCTGCTAAGGTCTACTAAATGCATCAGTGTAAATGTAGTTCTGTTCTGTTTCTCGGTGGGACTACCATTGTGGGAACTACAAAGCCCATGAAAACACGTCTGTTGCCAACAGTGTTGCCAAGTCCGCTTATTATAAGCGACGTTGGGCTTGTTTTTTCTAAAGTCGATTGCAATTCTCGTGAGTCGCAGGTTGCGGTTGTTGTGGTGTGTGTGTGTGGGTTGGTTTTTTTTTTGTTTTTTTTTGGGTGGGGGGGGGGGGCTTGTTTTTGAATGTGAAATTGCTTATTTGGGCTTGGCTTTCTTTTGAGTGAAACTTTTATCTCCCAGATCGCCACACATCAATCAGTGCTGTAGACCATCTTGGAGAACTTATTGGATCCATTTTGACGGACAATGAGATCAAAGTACACCAAACAAAATGCACTTTTATTTTGATCAGAGCTTAAAAGATTTTGTTATTCAAATAATTTAAAAAAATAATTATTCAAAATGTTTATATTAAGTGTTTAGCATAATTTTGATGTTTAGGTATAATGTCAAATGTTTACTTTTATACTGTTTACAAGCAGCCTCTGTTTAACCGAATGTGGTGGGTTGCTAGTTGGGTTTATTTTGGGCTTGTTTTCATAGAGCTGGTTGCTTGTTTTTATCGCGAGATCTGGCAACTCTGGTTGCCAAGTGAATTAGCAATTTAGCAGTTTTGTCACGATACTTGGCTAGTTTTAGCGACTTTTTCCCCCAACTAGTGACTCTCCCCAGTGTTATTGGATATGGCGTTATCCACGATTTTCCTGAACTTTTTAATCTTTCCCGAGATTCACAGATGAAGCCAGTATTTAGTTTCCGGCTAGAGTGTTTATATTGTGAAACGCGGACGTTCATTGCTGCTCTATAAGAGCACAGAGGCATACAACTACCTTTTTCTAGCAACAAAATGGGTAAGGTAGTGTTTAACAAACACGCCGACTTCATTTAAAGCTGAGGTCGAGCCGAGTCTGACTGTCAGCCGAGGTAATTCACCAGGCGTGGCTAATGTTAAGGGAAACTGGAGTAATTGAGACACTGGGTTGCTTGTGCATTGCAGGGTTGGGCAAGTCCAGCAACTACGCAGCAGCTGTGTTGTGGAAGGTTGGATAAGCTCAGATCGTATTTGCTGTGAAACATTGAAAAATAATAAATGATCTGTATAATTACATTAGTTGGTTGTATTTTTAAAAGTGTACTTATATATGCTTATATTGATCTTTGAGTGGATGTAAAGCCTCACTAAGGAACTGAGAAATTTGTAAATGACTCACTATTTCAGGTGCAAAACTTTTCTGTGTGTGTAAAGCAAAAGCTGCCGGACACGCACAGTGTTTGTGAAGCTGCTGGTGTTTAAAGCATGTACTTTGTTCACATTTTTATTGTGACACCCGACATGTCGAGCCTGAGCTCAAATCTTATGCACGTAATCCGTATCAAAGCTAGTTTTATTTGTCTCACCAGAAATTGTTCTGTGATCATCCACCACTGCTGTCTTTCGTGGGCGTTCAGGTCTTTTTGCATTGATGAGTTCACCGGTGCTTTCTTTCTGTCTCGGGATGTACAAAAATACAGATTTTGCCACTCAGCGATTTCTCAGATGGGTTTTTTTGCAGTTTATGGATTGCTTTTTCACCTCTCTATATAGAATTAAAATGGTTTTGGAAATTTGTCATGTTGGTCTTAAATTTCACTGAGAATGGTCTTTTAAAAGGTCTTAAATTTAACTCACTGAAACTTGCAAGAACCCTCTTTTGCTTCCTCCGTCGTTTTACTTTTTTCTTTTTGAATTCTTTTTTTTTCAACATTTTTCATTTTCTTTGTCTTTTATCTAGCTTTTTAATCTATTTATTTATTTTCTTTTAATTTTTTTTCTCAAAGACCAAAAACCAATTCTTTGTGCAAATGTACTTGGCCGTTAGTCAGATTCTGAGGTTTAGTGTTTGAGCTAGAAGTGTAATAATGCTTTATTCTTTTTGTAATGCAATGCACAGTTCAGTGTTAATGCTATGGACACATTATTACATCATATTGCTGTGCCTGCTTAATGTAAGACTGATCTCTAAAGGTTGTTTCATAGCAACAAAAAGACTAAGACTATAATAAATGACAATTTTTAATGCCTTTAGAACAGCAGAGTGCTTATTTCCTTTTCTCACACGCACATTTTTTTTTTTTTTTTTTTTTTTTTTTTTTTTTTTCTTCTTTCCTTCCCTCTTTTCCAGAATACTGTGCGTGCTGCTGGTTTGGCCACATTGAATACTTGGGTGGAGCAGACGGGGATGAAAGACTGGTTGGAGGGAGAGGATTTAGCAGAGGAGCTGAAAAAGGAGAACCCCTTCCTTAGGCAAGAGGTGAGTTTTGGTGTCATACGAGATTCCCAATTAATCCTGATTTTGGCATTTTGGGTTTTTCAATGATGTAAGATTTACATGCTGAATGTGTTATAATCAATCTTACATCTTCACTGAAGTACACATGCTCATGTGTCAAAATTCCAACATATTCATCCTTCTGCTTAATATATTAAGATTAGATTAAGATGAACCAATTTGCCAACGTGATTTTCACACAATGGAATTTGACCTCTGCATTTAACCCATTCGTGCAGTGAAACACACACACACTAGTGAACACTAGGCTGTGAGAATTTTTGCCCGAAGCTGTGGGCAGCCCTTATCCACCGGCGCCCGGGGAGCAGTTAGGGGGTTAGGTGCCTTGCTCACGGGCACTTCAGTCATGTCCTGTCTGGGCATCAAACCAGCGACCTTCTGGCCACAAGACCAGATCCTTACCACTAGGCCATGGCTTCCCCAGGGATATTTCAGCTTGGACTGCTATTTGAGTTGAGCACAATTCGGGGCAGCCAATCGCAGCAGAGATCATTTACATATCAGTCTTATATTCACAGTAACAACTTGTTTAATTCAAATGATGTCTGTTTATATAAACATGATTGATTTTTAATACCTATAAATCACAAATGATACAAAAAGTTAATGTTGCCAACCCCTGAAATGAGCACCCAGTTCCTGTGTATAAACTGACGGAGTTCTGGCTCTTCCTGCATTTGTTGACTGTGGAAAGCATCAAAAATCATGTCTGAGATTCAGTTTATATATTTCCTTCCCCCTCGTATTTTACCGATTCCTGTTTGTGTGCAGCTTTTGGGTTGGTTGGCGGTGAAGTTGCCGACTCTGCGCTCGGTTCCTTCTGATCTCCTGCTGTGTATTCCACATCTGTTCTCCTGTCTGGAGGACCGGAACGCTGACGTGAGGAAAAAGGCACAGGAGGCTCTGCCTGTGTTTATGATGCACCTGGGATATGACAAGATGAACAAAGCTGCTGCCAAACTGAAGGTACGTCTTTAAAAACTGAGGCAAGCCTAAAGAGCTGTTTGATCAGGTCTATAAAGAACCAAGCAGTCGAGGCTCAAGAGACATTTCACTCTGTATGTACTCTGAGCAGGTTTCTTTAGTCATTTCTCATCTTTACAAGACTTGTCCTTCCAAGCATCTCTGAGCTAAACTTCAGTGTTATCCACTGAATGTTTGAGATCCCAATTGCAGCAAGCAATTTTATTCTATTTTAATTATTACAAACCTGTCATCAGTTCCTTTTGTTGGAAAAATTCTTGCCTCTTTTTGAGGGGTGGATGAGTGATGTTTGAGAAGGAATGTTTAATTTAAAAAAAAAAAAAAAAAAAAAAGTCCCTTACTCTAGGAGGGTGCTGGGCAAAATTTTTAGCCGGTAAAAAAATTTTCGCTGGTGATCTCATGCAGACAATTCGCCCCTTTCACAAATCCCAGAATGCACCGCGCGACCTGCAACATCCGGTTCACCATGCCATCAATACTAAGCTACACTACCACGCTGCTTGCCTCACTGGCCTACATTTAATTGATAGCTTGCAACAACGTGTTTACACTAAAAACCCACTGCATAAATTGAAAATACAAGTTGACACAACAAGATATGATGTTTAACATCCAAAGAAATATTATCTGCATATAGTTACAAAAGCTAGTAGATATCACAAGTATTTACTTACCAAATAAAGTTGTAAACAGTGTATGTAACGTAGCTGGCACAGACATAAACAAGAGAAAATGGTGAACCGGATGTTGCCGGTTGCGTGGTGCATTCTGGGATTTGTGAAGAGACCGAATTACATGCAATCAAGTTTTTAGTTCCTAAGGCTGATATTACAACATGTGATTTTTCCAGAGATTTGCTGGCAAAGAGACATTACTCTCATCCACAGATATAAATAGTACATTTATTTAAAAGAACCTGGTTTTGTGTACAATGCAACTTCCTGTTTGTGTTTCTGTAGCCAGCGTCTAAAGATCAGGTGGTTGGTTTGTTGGAGAAAGCTCGAGCCTCAGTACCTGCAAAGCCTGCAGCTCCAGCTAAAGCAGCAGCACCTACCACCGCTGACGTTAAACCTGCTACAGCTCCTCCAGGTACTCCCCTACTCTCGCATCACATGATGTACTACTGCATGTACTTTAAAGGACTCATCTTAAATATTTTCTGTATTATGCACTTATATTGATTTTTATACCGCCTTTCATGCATAAATGCAGCTCAAAGTTATAAAGTTTTATTTTATAAACTTTATATTTTGTGTTTATGTAAAGATGCTGTAATGGCAGCTGATTAGTTGGATGGTTAGTCTGAAGTGCAGCACATTAATGCTGAGAGAGAATATGCATCATGGTGTTTTGTTTGTTCATGTAGCCAAAACTGTACCGGTGACTGAACAGGTACCAGCAGAAACCAAAAAACCCAACTCAGCCTCTGCACCCAAAGCTAAGGTGAGCTTTTATGTCTCAAGTCTATTTGTTTGATTTTTAATTCTTACGAGTGACTGAAATAAAGACCAACGTGGAGCTGATTTTCAGATTTAATTATATAAAATGTTTGTAGTTACACAATACAAGTCATTTACGGAAGAATGAGAAACACAATGTAAATGTGTTAATCGGCTCCTGTAATCTATGCAAAAACTCTTAAGCCCTGTTGGGACAGGATTAGTTTCAGGAGACGTCTTCCATTTCGCATGACTCCTCAGTATTAACTCCTGCATCCAGATCTGTTAAAATAACTTGAGGAGTGAGTATCTGAGGGTTGATCAGAGAAGCTCCAAATGAAGACCTGACAAGTCCAGAGTTAATGGCTCATATGGAGCTTTAGTGTAAAATTTGTAATGGTTTAGGCACTAATGCAGTTTTTCCACAAAATAGAGCTACATAAGTGCTTAAAGACGTGTACAAACAAGAAAGCCTTGCCGATTTGTTTTAAGACTTAAAAGCTGCAGCTCTGCTCAGTTGATGAGCCCAGCCACTCGTTAACCAATCAGAACTCCGTAACTGAAATGCTAACATATTACTGCAACTGGGCGGTATTAAAAACTAGCCAGCCTCACTATTTTTGTCACTTTGTTTCTAAACTTTCTAAAATTAAGGGCCCCGAGTGGCTCAGCAGTGTAAGGCAGTGACCCTCTGACCAGAGTCAACATCAACAGCCGGAGCCCAAGAGAGCAAAAATTGCAGTGCTCTCTCTGGGTGGGTAGAACTTTGACATTACAATGTCCAATAGCTCAGGCCTTTTTGATTGGTCCATCTGAGCTTGGGTCCTGCGCTTTCCTCAGAGCACATTGGCTCCCCAGTCTGGTGTATTAGAGGCAGTTTAAAAACGGGCATGGCTGCATCACTAGCAATGGAGGAGGCTTTACCCTAGAGTCAGGACCTTGCAAAAGTGATGGGGAGTCCTAACGGATGGGATGGGCTAACTGGTTACTACTACATTGGGAAGAGGATAAATTGACAAAAAAGTTTTTTTATATATATATATATATATATATATATATATATATATATATATATATATATATGTGTTTAGCTCCAATCACTCCCATTCAGACAGGACTCACAGCGCCCTCTAGTGTTCAGCTTCACTCGTTATAAAAAGTGTTAAACAGGAATCCAGACCGAGTAGATTATTTATTTATTTATTTATTTATTTATTGGCTTTTCTGAAACCTTCATACGTTGTCATACTTGTGAAAAGTTTTTAGTGGTTAAGATTAAATACAGCTTGCAGCAGCAGCCAAAAATGTTTTTCCAGGCAGATGCCGTCTTGCATTCGACAAAGACTTCCATACAGATGGAACCAACGTGATCATATGCCCTGAGTTTGCTATAAAAAACAAACTGGTAATTTGGTCTAGTTTTCTCAGAAGACGAGGAGAAAACTCGGATGTGATGCATCCAGATGTAACTAAAATCAGGGGACCCCATGTAATCTTAATCCAGTCCTTTAGGTGCTTTATTATGGTGTTTTATTCCTGACTGGAGCTGACTTTCTTTATGCAGTCGGCGTCTCAGGATCTGGACAGCAGCGCTAACTCGAGTCTGAATAGCAGTCTGGAGAAGCACAGTAGTTTTTGTAATAAAGCAAAAGTCCGCTCAAAGTCAAAGAGCAGCCAAAAGGTACTTGTATGCAGATTCAGCACACTCTGGTCTGTAGAGTGGACACAGGGGGGTGCACTGGTTATATTTAATCACTGTGGTGTGGTCAGTCCTTATTGGTCCTGTTACTGTAATATTCAGTGACTGGTTCGCTGGGTGGAAAAATGCACATTACTTATTCTGATGATTGTATGTTGGGGCCATCAATGTTGAGACATTTTCAGTTTTGTGACTCTTTGCGCAGTAGTTCCAGGCTGAATTGGTGTGTTTGAGATTTGAAGAGGTAAAAAAAATGGGCAAATACTAGAAATAAAATTATTTAAAAAAATGTAAGCTATTCCACACGTGTCCAGCTGATGTGGTAAAAATCAGACTTGATGGTTATTGTAGTGTTATTGTCATATTTAAACACATGCTGTCAAAGTTGACACAATGTTCATAATGTCACATCACTAACACATTTAAACGTGTGTATCAGCTTAAATGTGTTAAACAGATGACTTGTCAGTTCTGAAGTTTAACTGTCTTCCCCTTTTATGCGTTGACTGTTGTACAGTGCATATAATACTTAATGTTTTTCTGTAAGTGTAAATATTTTAAATTTAAAAAATAATAATAATTATGAAGTAGCAGACTGCCGTTTGTGGCCTGTACATAGTTGGACTCTTCTTGTCTGTTTCAGGCTGTTGTGAAGAAGCCTTCTGGAAAAGCTGAGGAGGATCGTTCTGGCCCGATTTTCATTCTGGTTCCTAATGCCAAAGACCAGCGAGTTAAAGAAGAGAAGAGTTTAAAGGCACGTTTCAGTATTCCGGCACTTTTCACATCCTGTTATCATTGATGTTGGTGTGCCAGACTAGTGGGTGTGCTTTATGACACAGTCAGACTTATTGTGCATTATAAACATGAATAAAACCACCGTTGGACAGCAGCAGGACAGGTTTTGGATCAAAAAGTGATTCTGATCAGCGCTTCTTGCTCCAAGATGGTGACTGCAGCAGCATTCAGCTACACAAGTTTTCATTTTAAAAGCTGAGAGTAACTCCTGGGTTATTTGTAGGTGCTGAAGTGGAACTTTATCAGCCCTCGTGATGAGTTTGTGGATCAGTTAAAGGCTCAAATGACTCCTTGTGTGGCTAAATGGATGATGGAGGATCTCTTTCACTCCGATTTCCAGAAACACATCAAAGCCATCGGTGCCATGATGGAGGTGAGTTCATAGGGTGCCATACTGATCACAGATCAATAATCTCACACTCCACTTTAGACTGAAAACAACCAGTGAAGTTCATTCAGTCTTCTTCAAATGTTTCCATTCCACCTTGAAATGGTGAAGCACCACTAGCACTAACTGCTGCACCAACGATAACAATTTTAAGGTGGAATGGAGATGTCTGATACACACTCGCTACCTCTTTTTATGCATATTATCCAATTGCTGCCTCATTTAAGGTGGAATGGAGAGTTTGAATCGGTTACTAATAAGTTGACTCACTCAGTTGACTTCTAATAATACAAATTTAAAAAGACTGACTTCAGTTCAAGCTCATGGATGGTTCTGCAGCAGTGGGTGTGTAGCTAAAAGTCCCACTAAAGAGAACACATTTAATGTTTTCTGGGGTTTATTTAATCAGTTTGTGTTTGTAGGCAATCCAGGTTCCTAAATATTAGTGTGAAGTGTTTAAAAGGAGACATTATGGTATAGAGCTCTGATTTTTCCATACTTGGCTGCTTACTCTTTGTTTAGCACCTGGAGACAGAGATGGAGGCCACAGTGAGCTGTCTAGATCTGATACTGAAGTGGTTCACTCTGCGCTTCTTTGACACAAACACCAGCGTGTTGATGAAGGCTCTGGAGTATCTGAAGCACCTCTTCAACACCCTCAGTAACCAGGATTATCACCTCACAGAGCACGAGGCCACCTCCTTCATACCGTACCTCATCCTGAAGGTGGGTGTATTGACACAAAGGGCCATTTCTGATGTTTGTGCTTTAATGAACGTTTACAATATTCCAATTGTTTTTAAATGCATTAGTGTAGCCTGATTATTCATAATTAAAGGTAAACAGGTTTTATTCATCAAGTCCTTTTTTGGTTGAGCTTTAAGCCATACTGATCATTTAATTTAAAATATTTAATCAGCTTTTATAGTCACTTTATTAGAATTAAATGTAAGAATAACTTGCAAGCAGCAATGATTTATTAAAAGCATCTGCTGCACAATGTTGCTTTGTGGGATTGCCTTAACGACATTTGATGCTCTCTGGATACTTGGTCAAAATAAGGTCCTCAGTATGCAGCATTTTGAGAAGAACTGAGACACTTGTTTGGGGCTCATATTGTGATGTAAAATGCTGTTTGTAAAGCTCACTATATATCGACACCTGATGTATTTAAGATCATTAGAATATTTGGGTTTTTATGCTGAAACGGGACTCTTGTCTGTTAAGTCTTTATTTTCTAGTTTATTAACTCTGTCTGAAGCTTGTACTGCGTTTGTTCTGCTTGTAGGTTGGTGAACCAAAGGATGTTGTCCGTAAGGATGTGCGCAGCATCATCAGCCTGATGCGGAGGGTTTATCCCGCTAGCAGAGTCTTCCCTTTCCTCATGGAGGGCACAAAGTCCAAAAACTCCAAACAAAGAGCAGGTGAGCTAGCATATCCTGACTTCCGTCCAGACTACACCTGGGATTTACCAGTTAAATTGCCTGTCCAGGAATCTAACCCTCCTTAATGCCATCCTAATTAATTGGCTGCCATTTTGGTGCCTCTTAGCTGTGACTCTTATAAAGAGTTAAGCTGGTCTTCTGATTATACGCATCTTGAAGGGAGCTCACTTTTTTTTTTTTTTTTTTTTTTTTTTTTTTTTTTTTTTTTTTTTTTTTTTTCTTTTTTTTTTATTATTATTTATTTGTTTTTTTAAATGCACTGATTGTCCTCAAAAAACGAGCCCATGCTGTGACAAGACTGGCATAAATAGTCCATCTTTTGGGCTTTGAGACCAAAATTAATCCGGGGCAGGAGCTAAAATGAGATTTTGTGGCCGTGTGACTGTAAATCTGCCCGATAGTCACAAGTCAGAAAGAGGGTACCATCTCAATGGAGTAACATTGTGTGCTCTGAAAGTTTTGGTTACCCAAAATAAACACTCCTGCCTTATTCAGGCTGATCTGGACTTCTGTACTCGAATATTTTATGTAATTTTCTTTATCGATTATGTCCAGTAAGTCTAAATTGTCTGAATAGTTTTTTTTTTTTTTTTAGAAGAAAAGACATGTATATTCATTCCAATGTCTCTTCCAGCTGCTTAGATTTCTCAATCATTCTAGGGCAGGCGTGCCCAACTCGTCCTGGGGGCCGGTGTTCCACACAGTTTGGTGATTTATTTTTTCTCTCTGTAATTAAACGGAATCTGGTGAGTTTGATGAGGAAGATCACCAAACTGTGCATGAATCCGGCCCGTCAGGACTGGAGTCGGATACCCCTGGTAAAGTCCACAGCACCACCTTGTGTACTGAAGTAGCGAAGTCTTTTGCTGCAAGTCTTAGATTAAAGAACAGAGTGAGCTTTTGCTTATTTGCCTAAACGTCCTGTTTAATCTTATTAATTTTGTCTCCTCTCTGGGGGGTGTGTGTGTATAGAGTGTCTGGAGGAGCTGGGCTGCCTCATAGGTTTGTGTGGGATGTCTGTTTTCCAGCAGACACCTGCAAAATCACTGCGAGAGATTGCAGTTCACATAGGAGACCGTGACACAGCGGTACGAAATGCAGCTCTGAACACAGTCGTGACCACCTACAACGTCTGCGGAGAGCAGGTTTACAAACTCATCGGACAGGTACGTTCAGCACATCCGATTCCTTTCCGACCGCTCAGTCCATCAAACGCTGCTTTTTAATTGTAACTGTTTATCGTTCTGTTGACTAAAGCTGTCTGATAAGGACATGAGCATGCTGGAGGAGAGAATTAAACGGTCTGCCAAGAAAACCTCAAACAGTGTCGTGCCTGACGGCCAACCAGCAGAGGAGAAAGCGGGCACGTCCATGAAGGCTAGCATGCTGAGAAAACCCAGTTCAGATGTGGCGCCACTCAAACTGAGGTACATCCTCCATCTTTGTCATTGTAGGCTGCAACTAATCTCTTAAAATTGATTTTCTCTAATTATGCATTTTCTGGTTGTCACTGTTCCAGCTTTTGTGGTTCATCAAAACAATGTAATGCATTTCTATTCCTACACTTCCTGTCTGTCAGAATGACTGTGTGGATCATATGAACATTATCAAGCACTTTTTAAACAGGCAATAGAAGTCATATCGCCCCCTACACTTCCTGTAGAGTATTACAGTCTGTCAGAATGAATGGCTGAGTGTCATATGAACATTATAGAGCGCACTAAGCGGTAGAGGTTGCTGGTTATTTTAGAAGTGTGTTAGTCTGCTGGACAGCATTACACAGTAGCATTTATTTGAAAATTACGTTACATACCTGTAATTTTTTTTTTTTTTATACATGTAACGTGTCCTTGGATACCATGAAAGGCACCTATAAATGTATTTATTAGCAAACCATGTACAATAAATTGTTTCCCCACATAATCATGACTAGCTGCACTTTTCATGTGAGGCCTATGTTACTTAAGTGTTTATGATTTAAATTGTGTGGTGGGTTTTTTTTACTTTTAAATGCTTCACTTGGTGGAATCAGTCAGATTTGATAAGCAGCCAAGAGGCAGTGGTTCCTTTGTTTATTCCTGTAAAGGAGGAGGTTAAAATTTATCGTTATAATTTATCAGGAAAATTAAATATTAATTAAATTAATATGAATTAAAATGAATAACCTCAGACTACTCGGTTAACTGCTGAAATCATGGTTTGTGAAATCCTGCTGGGGTGATGATGCATCCTGTTTGCTGGAGGATCCTGCCGTGTTGGGACCTTCACTCAGACACCTGATGAGACACAGGGGCCATCTGACCAGCACTGAGCACAGACATGTCTTTTGGATATATATGAATACATTCTCTCGCTTTACCTGACTCGTTTTCTCTTCTCAGTGAGATCCGCAGTCAGAAAGTAGCAGAAGACCAGCAGCAGGAGAGCTCTGCCCCGCCGCAGACATTCCAGCTAGATCCGAGTTTCTTTGTGGATTCTCCCGTGATGGTCATGCCAAGCCTGCTGGAGTTGGATACAGACTGTGGCGTGCTTGAGTCAGTACCAGTACAAGTGTTGTATCTTATTTTTATCACACAGTGACATTTCAGGTCTTTTTTTTTTTTTTTTTTTTTTTTTTTTTTTTTTTTTTTTTTTTTTTTTTTTATTTATTTATAAAAGATCGGTATGACTTGTTCTTTAAATCTGAAATCCAGAATCTCAAATGATTTTACATTTTGTCATTTTACAATTCAAAAGGTATCAACATTTTAAAACAAAAGACTTGATGTCACAAATATAAAATCACTGTTTACCTTTTTTGAATAAAACATATGGTGGGGATATTGGGGGATGTTTACAACACAACCAAAGCTGAAGTGGTGGATCGAATTATTGATTTCCAAAATGAAAGCACATGTCTGACTCCTCATAGCACTCAAAACACTGTCTGCTACATGACCCGTGAGCCATCCTGCCATTGTTCACTACTACATCGATTTCATATTAAATTATGTCCACGTCCTCTTTTTCACAAGACTGTTTTTCAGAGATGCATGCGTGTGTATATCTTTACATCAGTGTGTTCATATGCATTTATAATCTGATAACTGCAGAAACCTGTGTAAACACGTTTACATGCACTTGATTAGATGATGGGGAAACCGTGTCTACATGAGTTGGACAGCAATCTGATTTACAACCAGCTTTAATCTCTCAGAATAAGGTGTGACGTAAAACCCAAACTGTTGCTTTTCTAAATCGGGTCACTTTGACCTTGAAATATGAACAAATGGCAGCATTGCTCAGTGTTTTTGTTGACGTTGTACGAGTTCTGTTGTACATTTTTATTTATCAAGGTTTTGATTTATTTATTTTTTTAGGTTACCCGCCGTCTCCAGCATCAGGCATGAGGTCTCCAACATCAATCTGATCATCTCTCAGATTGCCAGCTCTGATGCCAAAACCAGTCTAGAGGGCCTAACAAAGGTGAGAGAGACATGAATGTCCTGTTAGATTGTTTTCTGGACATTTAGAATGAATTGTGGTCTAAAATGTCACTAAAGCCTCCTTGTGAATGGATTAGTTTTTTTAAGGGGACATCAGTAATGAAATATGAACGCGCTAGTGTATCTGGATGTCACGGACACGACTAAAGGAGTAAATTGGTTCTGTTAGTTTTAACATATCTTCAGATGGCACATAAAGGGGTGGAGCTACAGGTATGAGTCATTAATAATTCTGCAGGATTTCACTTGTTGCATCAAGATCAAGTGGATTAAGTGACTTTTCAAAAACTTTTAATGTTGATTTGTGATTGAAGGTTGTTACTGGATCTAAATACAGCCAAAAAAAATCAGACAAGCTGGCTGAAAAACATGTGCTGGATCCAGAAATAAAATCTGAGCTCCTGTAGAACTCACCCAGAACCTCCCAACAGGGCTTAAGGTTGAATTACATTTAATTTTCAATTTTAGTGTAGCTTTCTATATCGCTGGTTTTGGATGAGGCCTGTGGTCTTCTGCCCCCTCCTAAGAGTCAGAGATATTACATGTTAGTGATGGGGAGAGTTGATGAAACGTGCGGATTAATTGTCCACTAAAATACATATTGGGGGGGGTTTAAAAAATGTAAAATTTAAGAAGCGGCTCAGAGTGCTTTACATATTTATGGATGAAAGGAGCTAATAAATAATGTGGTTGTGACCAGAAGCCTCATTATCAGCTGGAGCTGACCTACTTCCAGGTACTTTAGGTCGGTTGTTCAGATGTCCTGCTTTTTGTATGATGTGACTGATCTGTTAAATTTTACTAAAGACTTGTACCTTCATTTGCTTAGAGAAACAAATCTCAGCTATTCATAGTCATTAATCAGCTAAAAGGTCATGACTGTCACAGGCCTACTGTGGTTTAGTACTACAGGACAGCACAGGGTAGTAATGATTCATGTGATGTTCCTTATACGCCATGAGTACTTGAATATTAATGATCTTTACACTTTACCTCTTGTGTCTGTGCTCAGATAGTGGAGATTTTACATGAGGAGAGCAAGTGGAAGCTGATGTCTGGTCACGTCGATGAGTTAATCATTGCGACGCTCATGCAGCTCCACCTGCTGACCAGCAGATGTATGGCTGACGAGCATCTGGACAGACGGCAACAGGTGGAGAAACTCTACAGCTCGGTCATCGGCGTTCTCAAATCGGTGAGAACTTACCTGAGACTTCAGTGCTCTCTGGGATTCACCCTGGGGTGATGATGCAATCCTGTTTGGTGGGGGATCCTGCAGTGTTGGGACCCTCACTCAGACTCCTGATGTCACACAGGGGCCATCTGACCAGCTTTTCACATGCAGCTAAAGTTCATTGTTTGGTGCAAAATTAAATGTACATTATTAAAAAAAAAAAAAGTTATAACTTGTGTTTAGAAAGCTGTTGCTTAAGTTCTTTTATTTAACTGTGACCTAAATGTTATAGGCTACATTCACATTACAAGCCTCATTAATTCAGAATTATTTGCTCTGATTTAAATTTGGTTACAGATACAGCTCAGGAAAGTTAGGGATATTTGGCTTTCAAGTGACATTTCAGGATGAGCTTAAAATGCGCTCTAAGCTTTACAGGTGAACTTAATGTGACCTCTAAACTTTTTGATATTTTTTGGTATTTAAACAGTCCTCATCATCATGCTGTTCACATTTTGACATCATGACAGAGACAACACCTAACAATTGATCAATGGTACCTCACCATTTCCAGGCTTCAAACAGGATGTTCTCAGACAGAAGTGGCCACTGAGCTTAGTGTCAGTGTCATCAGCAGGTTATAATAGAGAGAGACTGGAAGAATCACAGAAAGGCATAGAAGTGGACGTCCTTCAAATGCATCCCACACTGATGACTGCTTCATTGTGAAGTGTCCTGTGTAACCAGGTGATGAATGCCACACAACTACAAGCACATTTCGGGGAGGTGAGAGGCCTATTGGGCCTCAGTGCTGTATACTGATGGAAGTCGATTCATGCTGAGCAGAAATGATGGCTGCCGATGATGTTGGGGATGTGAAGAAGAACGCTATGTATCAGTCACTGTCACCAATCAAACCCTTGGTGGTGTTGGTGTGTCTAGTCAATACAGAACTGCCTATACTTTGTGCCTCTACATGAACAACACAGACCTAATTTCATCTTCATGGATGACGATGCTCCAGCTCATTGTGGTCGCATCATTAGGGAACAGCTGCTGGAGACTAGGGTTACCTAAATTAAGTGGTCTGCACATTCTCCAGACCTGAATCCCATAGAAAATCTGAGATATGCTGGGTTGCCGTAGAGGCTCAACTGGTGCTGGGCGATAAAATGATAACGATATGTTTCACGATAATTTTTCCCTTGACGATGATGAGCCGGGGCAATAGAATTCGATAAACATTAACATTTGTTTCCATTTCACATCTAAGGAGCTTGACGGTCAGTTACATGTCTGCTGCTCTAGTGCTCCTGTCGCCGGCGGCTCCACCCCTCTCCCTGGATTGGTGCATCGGCGGGAACATCGCCCGTCCAGTGGCTGCACTGTGGATGCGGGTCTTATACAGAGCTGTGTGCAGTTGGGGAGGAAGAGAGAGTAGAGCAGCTGAGCATTTCAGTGTGCGCTGGTATTCTTGAGAACTGAGTTTAGAGAGTCTCCTGAGTTGTGTGATACTGCTGCCTGTTAGATCCTCCTCACCAGCACTGCCAACGGATTCACCGTAATCACGCAGCACAAGAGAAGGGAGCATAAACAACTGTGATGTGAGCAGAGAAACAAGCAAACGGCGTCACACTCTAGGACTGAGAGACAAGAACTTTATCTTTACATAGCAGCACAAGTCGCACTGCTCGTCTGCTCTCACTTTTCTGCTCTGAAGTTTAACGAAAATGTAATATTGTGATAATTATAGAGATCGATTAATGTAGAAAAAAAATATTGATACATTTTTTTTTGGCCATATCGCCCAGCTCTAGGCTTAACTCTGTACCAAAGAACCTCAATGATTTGGGGGCTGCCCTTCAAAAGGAGTGTAGCGTGAACATTTTTACGTGTTCCATAAACTTAACCTGAAAGCCAAATACCCCTAACTTTAAGAGGTGTGTACGCTAAATAGAAAAGGTTTTCCGGTAATGTGAACATGGCCTCAGACCTTTAAATTCTGATCAAATGACTTTTGTGTGTAGCTTGTCTTGGCAGAAAATCTGGTTCAGGAGGCCTCTCCAGGCATACTGAAGGATCTGATCCATGCCCTTCTGTCACTGATTTTGGACCCTCGACACAAGCTCCGTTCAGCGGCGTCTGAGCTCGTCCACTCTGTTCACGCGGTGCTTTGCACTCTGTTGAAGATGGCAGACCCCACCAAAATGGTTAGGTAATAAATATTGACTCGTTTTTCAGAGCTGATACTGATTTGACACTGATAATGAATGTGATTGGTTGTCTTACGTACAGCTCACGTTTAGTTTAAATGGACATTTTATAACATTCTGTAACTTTTTATTTTATTATTATTATTTTTTTAAAGCGCCTTGTTGATGTTGCTTCAAGAGTCTTACACCTCTGCCTGCTCACCCAAGTTCACAGAAATGGTTTTGAAGGTAATTCCATCTGCACATGTGATCTTCTACACTTGCTTATTCTTCGCTTCATTCGTTTATTGTTTTGATATCTGTACACATTTCAGTGTCACTGGCGTATGCTCAGGCTTCTTCCAGCGAAGATGGAGGCGCTCTATCTTGACCGCATTCTTCTGGACATTCACAACTTCATGAAGTTCTTCCCTAAAGACATGCTGAAACAGAAGCCAAACGATATGGCCTACCGCACAGTTAAAACGTTCCTACATACACTCTACAGGCTTGTAGGGCCAAAGGTATGTGATCAGCTGCTGGAGCATTTCACACTGTGGAGAACTTGGCTCTGCTGGTTTAGAGTAGAGCTACAGGAACAAGGCAGGATGATGTGAAGGCCATGCTTTGGGGGGTGTTGTGGAAATTAACCAGCAGCACATTGAGCAATGTGAAGTGAGAGCTTTGCAGAAATAGCTGGAAGGATCCATGCATCTGCTGAGAGGCTCTGTTCTGCCCCTCCCAATAGCTCACCTTATCTAGACTGTTCATATGTGATTCTCTATCTGGATGGTAGCCTAAGATGCTTCTGAGCAGAATTTAGATGCATAAGATTATGTTGTGTTGACACGGATGAAAGAAATGAATTGGACTAGATTTGTGCAAACTGCCATTAGTGTGTGTGTGGCTTGTTCACCGATTTGTCTGCTTTCATCATTCTTTTGACAGATTATGGATCATTTGAGCCTGATTGAAAACCGCAGTGAGTCAGAGGTTGAGGCTCACCTTAAACGTGCCATGACGCATACAGACTCTGCAGCTGCTCAAACGGTACACCCTCACCACTGGAGGACATGTTTGTGTTTGCTTCACTAAGGGCAAAATAATGGCATATAATGGTGTTAAGCCAGTACTGAGTAATAGATGGACAGATGGATCTTCTTAAATATTCACAATATCCATAGAACGCCCAAATGTTTGCATGTCACAAGTTTCAAGCCCAGCCTCTAAGGTGTGCATACGATGCCAAACTTCACGTTTGGAATTATAACTCATGGAGTCACTTTATGGAAATTAAAAGATGAGTTTAATTAAGGTAAAATGACATTCATTAAGCAGATTGTTAAATCCACTGGAGTCTGAGGGGTTTTCAGACACTCTGGTGTAGTCAGACATGTCTTGACTTTACAAATTAACCCATTAAAAAAAAAAAAAATGTTTTTATATATATATATATATATATAACCCAAGCAAATACAGGAAGCAGAACTGCTGTAAAAATGAGCCGTGGTAGCACAGAGTGAGGAGGGGAGCAAATGTTTAATATAATTTTGGACTGATGAAGATGTGAAAAGTCAGCTTAAAAACACAAATACTGAAACGTGCAGCTTGTTTTCTGAGGATGAGAGATGACGGAGCAAACTAAAAACTGGCAGCAGAATATAAAAGTATATTAATCATCAGACACGCGTCCTACTACAAACCGGATTCCAAAAAGGTTGGGACACTAAAATTGTGAATAAAAACTGAATGCAATGATGTGGAGGTGCCAACATCTAATATTTTATTCAGAATAGAACACAAATCACAGATCAAAAGTTTAAACTGAGAGAATGTATCATTTTAAGGGAAAAATATGTTGTTTCAAAATTTCATCGCATCAACAAATCCCAAAAAAGTTGGGACAAGGCCAGTTTTACCACTGTGTGGCATCCCCCCTTCTTCTTACAACACTCAACAGACCTCTGGGGACAGAGGAGACCAGTTGCTCAAGTTTAGAAATAGGAATGCTCTCCCATTCATGTCTAATACAGGCCTCTAGCTGTTCAATATCTTGGGCCTTCTTTGTCACTCTGTTCTCTATTGGTGAAAGATCTGGACTGCAGGCTGGCCATTTCAGTACCCGGATCCTTCTCCTACGTAGCCATGATGTTGTGATTGCTGCAAAATGTGGTCTGGCATTATCTTGATGAAAAATGCAGGGTCTTCCCTGAAAGAGATGACGTCTAGATGGGAGCATATGTTGTTCTAGAACCTGAACA
>BRDA01011971.1:23328-34059 GCA_036984385.1 Crenuchus spilurus
TAAATTTTAGAATAAAAATTTTATAAAATAAGATTTTAAGTACCAAATTATAAGAATAAAATATATATTTCGTATTTTTTTTTTTTTTTTTTTGAGTTTTATTAGTGGTGATTGTTGGTTATTAGACGTGTTAGTACGAACTTAAACTAGGTTGGTTTGTTAGCCTTGTTTTGCCAAACTTAGTCATATTTATTTTCTCTGAAGCTCTTAAACTGTTTATTGTCCTAAAGCCTAGACTGTCCGACTTAAATTGCAACACAGATACATTTTAGACCAGTTAAGAAAAGATGACTGTAAAGTTTAGTGACTAATAGAAACTAGCAGGATAGATAGTAGTAATGTTAGCATCACAGCTAAAATAAAGACTTCAAATTATTACGTTTGGCATTTTTATTTAATCTATATTTTATAATATTTATGAAATGTTATTTCAAATGTAAGTTTTATATTTTTAAATATTTCATTCTTTTTAAATCATTTTTATTTTGATGTGTATGCTTTATATATAAAATAAGAATATTAAACCATGAATTTTAGAATAAAATATTTTAAAAATAAGATTTTAAATATAACATTTCATAACATTTTTTTATTACTTTTTATAATGCAATTTTAAATAATTTTCTGTATTAATAATGGTTATAATTAATTATAATTATTTTTGCTGTTTTTATGAATTGTCATTAATGATATTTAGTGTAAAGTTTAGCATTTTTTATTTACCACCAATTAGATTTTTAAAATATGAAGTAATACTGATCAACATTAAAAACAAACAAAAACACTTGTCACTCTACATGTTACAAATATAAAATGTCAGTTCACCCTTTTGAATTAAAATAAAAGTGAACTTTTTCACAATACTCAATTTTTTATGTGTATGTAGTAAATATTGTGCTCTTTTCATCGGGTTTTTTATTTACTCCTCAAAGTAAATTTGGAAACGTGTGTGTGTGTGTGTGTTGCTTCCAAACTCTAGAACTCAATAGTCACCAAAATAACCCAGTAATTTCTGTAAAAATACAGAAGTGAAACACTCAGGCCACTCGGTGCTGATCCAGGTTTTAGTGAAATCTTAAGTCTTAACATTGTTCCTCTTTTCAGTTTAGTTTGTTTTTATAGAAATGGTTCCTGATGAGTCACATTAAAGCAATTCTGTTTGAGTCATAAATGTTATTAGATGTTGATCATCTTAAGACATGTTTGGAGTTTGCTTTGGAGCTGTGAGGCTATTGTTGCTAACACTTTAACTCGGTAGTCACTTAAATAACACATTAGCTGCTGTAAAAACTCTTTGTACTAAGTCACACAAGGTCTGTGAGGACATTAAGATCTGGATAAGACTTCAGATACGTTTTCTACTGTTTAGGTGACTACTGAGACTCTTGGAGATTGCAGCTCTGGTTTAAAATGAAAGAAGAAAAATCTGGGCTCCTAACATGTCTTGGCTGATCAGAAAATGGAAGAAGCCTCTGGGATATATGTGAAATTGTGTAAATGTAGGTTTTTGGTGGTGGTTACACTCTTGTAAAATATAATACAGATTAATCCTGTATGGTACATGTACCTGATAAGAGGTTTATACTCTGTTTTTTCCTTCCTGAGGAGCTTCTGCTTCAGTCTTTGTGTTGTGATTTCCAGCAGAGGGCAGCTTTGCACTGTAAAACCTCAGATTTGCCTGAATCTTGGTGAACATGCTTTATAATCAATACAATTAGAACTGTAACAAGTAAGTAAGTCTACGGTGTTGTACTCTCTCACAGCATCGTTTTGCCTTCTGGAAGAAATTCACCTACACTTTTATTGTTATATTTAAACATTTATTTATAATTGTTTATATGCCTGCAGTGATTCAGGCACTGCTCTTAATGCAGCTCATCTTATTGACAAGACTGTGTTTCTGCTTTATGCTGATATTGTTTCATGTAAACCTGAATATTTATTTATATCAGGATTATAAATAAGATTCTTAGACTACATCGTGTGTCTTAACTGCACTGTGTAGTTTCATCTGGAGACTAAGTCATACTGTGTCCTACATCACATCCACTAGTCCTTCTTTAAGATTTGGATGATTTCAGTGACTATTGAGTAGTGTTTGTTAGCAATGTTAACCTCTCGGCTCCTATTCAAAATTCAAAAGTTAATTTGGGCTTGACTACTTCTGAGGTGAGTGGAAGGTTTTGTAAATATAAATTCTGGGCATATTGAGTCTCATTCAGAAAACATTCCAGACATAAACACACCTTACAACTTCAGTCACCACTCTACACAGGCAACCTTATCAGTGTAGCTGCTGTAGAACAATGTTAGAGCTCCCCCTAGTGTCAGTGTCACCACTCTACAGACAGCCTTATCAGTGTAGCTGCTGTAGAACAATGTTAGAGCTCCCACTAGTGTCAGTGTCACCACTCTACAGACAGCCTTATCAGTGTAGCTGCTGTAAAACAATGTTAGAGCTCCCCCTAGTGTTAGTGTCACCACTCTACAGGCAGTGTTATCAGTGTAGCTGCTGTAGAACAATGTTAGAGCTCCTCCTAGTATCAGTATCAACAAAACCACATCCACTAGTCCTTCTTTAAGATTTGGATGATTTAGGTGACTGAGTTGTGTTTGTTAGCAATGTTAACCTATCTTCTCCTATTCAAAATTCAAAAGTTAATTTGGGCTTGACTACTTCTGAGTGTTTTGTAAATGTTTGTTTATGGGGGTGTGGGTGAATGCAGTGTGATTTTACTACCTGACCCAGAGGTCACTTCACGGACTCCCAGAGGGTTCTTTTCGGACCCCTCGAGCATTTGTCCCCCCGTCTGAGAAACCCTGGTGTAGGTACTGTAGAACAATGTTGGAGCTCCACCTAGTGTCAGCTGTTCATGCAGATGAGGGGTATGACTGATCTTTTCATCTTGTCTTATTTATGTTTCCTCAAGTGCAACAAAAGACACATGATCAGTATTATATATCAGACATCTGTCACTCAAAAATATCTCCATTGTCTGTTGAAAACCCATGATGAGTAAATATGTTTTGTGATCTCACAGAAGCAGCATACAGTTGTAGCAGTGAGTTATTGACACGATATTCACTGTTACATTATCAAACTTTGAAATCAAGAAGTGTAGATCAGAAGATATTGTCCAGGTTTTCATGAACAAAGCCTCCGGTTGCTTAAAGACAGGATTAAAGAGAAAATTAATAAATTAGGGTGATGGAATTCTCATGTAATTGCTTGGCTAATCCAATTATTACTGATACAGACATGCACAGAGAAAGGACAATAGGAAACAGTCTGGTGGTGGTTTGACCGATTTGCCTCAAAGCTGTGATGATGGAGGAGGTCCAGTCTCTGGTACTAGACAAATAAGTATGCTGTCAAAGTTTGTTCTTCTAAAATGTCCTTGTTTATTGATTATCTTGATGCTCATCATATTAGGCAAAGAATGAACAATCAGTTATTGACGTGTTGGAAGCAGGAAGAATGGTCTAGTGTAAGGATCTGGAAGAATGTGAAAAAGACCAAACTGTGACATCAATACAACTGGGTTAGAGCATCTCCAAGACAGCAGGTCTTAAGAAGATCCTGATATGCACTAAAACCAAGATCCAAGAAAGCACAGCCAGTGAACTGGTGGCATGATCATGAGCACCAAAGGGTCATTGATGTACATTATTCTGAATGTTAAATGTACTGTAGCACAATCTGCTGAAAATTCAGGAATGCTTTGTGGGCTATGATAAAAGTGTTGACTATAAAGGCAAGTACACATATAACCCATCAAACAATCCTAACCTCAATCTTTTATCAAACCCCAACCTCAACCACATCTAATAATTCCAACCCCAATCAAGTATCACATCAGATAACCTCAAACATCAAGTAACCACAACCTCATCCACATCAAATCATCTCAAATTCAGCTCATCAAATAACCCCAATTTATCAAACCCTCAAATAACCTCAACCAGTCAAAAAACCCAACCTCAAACCATGAGACCACTCCACCTTCAGCCCATCAGGTTACCTCAACCCATCAAATAGCCAACTCCAATCTCAGTTTATGAAATAATACCAAGTCCAACCCGTCAAATGCCCATAATACATCAATTAAACTCCAATCCATCAAATAACTCCAAATCCAACCCATAAGATAACCCTGAACCCATCAGTGAAGACCACCCCATCAAATAAGCCCCACACACAACCACAGCTCCTACCCATTAAATTACCTCAAGTCCATTAACAAACTCTAACCAGTCATCAAAAACTGGAGCATTATGGGTATCTGAGGGTGAGTGCACTGGGGCACTATTGAACCAATTATTTAATGTAAATGCACTGGAGGTCGTGCAGTAATGAAACTAAGATTTTTTTTGTCCATGACAGCGTTTTTCATTCACATTGTTTTAGGGTGTAATGTATAAATTAACTTTATCACTCTCCAAGAAGTTCTTAAATTGCAAAAGAACTGATTATTCTTATCTGGAAATGTGCTCTGTGGGCAGACATATGCAAACACGAGTCATTTTAAAAGTGTGAATGCACCACTAAACTCCAGCAACTCTTCACTGCTCTCTTCTGTCTGACGCAACAAAGTGAGAAACACTTTTACAGCCACAACAAAAGTTAATACGGCCTTAACCTGCGAGAACCTGCCAGTTATTTCCCACAAAAATGTTGTGAAGTCAGCAGTCTGTGAAAGAGGCGGCACAAGGCGCTCGGAGGGGCATGCAAACACCCCATTCTACATCTTTGAGTAGCAGCTCCAGAGCCGTCGTCTGAGCATCAAATGCGTCTGTTCCTCTAACGGCGGCGCGAAGGCTTCGACAGAAAGGGAGCGGCTGGGAAAGCGAACATCCTCTGCATTCCCTCAATATACATGTAAATTCATCTGCGTAAAATAGGAAACAGATTTAAATGTTAATGCTCTGTGCTGTTGCCCTTCAGTGCTGGAGACGTCTCAGAAACCTGATTGTAGGTGGCTTTGATTGGCACACCGCACAAGTGTGGGGCTTTTTCATAAGGGAATGGCAGGAGGCTACTCACACTATGGAGAGACACTTAATTGGAAATGTTATTTGTGCATGAAGTCAAGCAAACAGCAGCCTTCAGGGTCTAGAGGTTTACACTTGCAATCAAAAATATTCAACCCCCCATGACTTGAAAGGAGTTATGGTAATGTCTATACAACTGCCACATTCCTAATGTCGAGTCACTCCTGAACCCGAGACAAAGAACTGTGGTCACCAGTCCTCATTTCATTTGTAAATCAGCTCCTAGAGTCTGAGAAACACAATGCAAGGTGTCTGAAGTCCAGTGTGCAGTTTCTGTGATGGTTTGAGCTGCTGGTGTTGGTCCACTGCGTTTAGTCCAAAGTCAACACCTACCAGGTTTTAGAGCACTTCATGCTTCCATTTGCTGACAAGTTTCATGGAGATGCCCAGCAGCTGCCCACAGTGCCAACACTACTACTGAAGTACTATCATATTACTGTGACTGGCCAGCCAACATAAAAAGGCTTAAAATGTCACTGTACTGAATATAAAATGAGTTTTTGAATTAAATTATGAACAAAAAAAGAACTTTTTCTGTGATATTCTAATTAAATTCCCATTATTTGCTTAAGATGTAAAATGAACACGTGCAGTCATCAGTGAGAACACTGTAATGTTCCTAGTGAAGTATATCTACGCATTGTGCTGCCTAAAATAGCCCAAGTCCAGTATGTCCAGCTCTGATCTCTGCTGGGCTCCAGCTCTCTAAAGCTGGGCTGGTCTGAAACTCCCGGCGTGCATGTTTTGAAGCGTAGCTGTTGCACATCTCTGGAGAGTAATAAAGTTTGCGAGTGAAGTGTACGTTTCTGAAGCCAACGCTGTTGAACGGAGGAGCTTGTCAGATTAAATATGTAACAGCATCTTCAGGCACGGCCTTTGAAACTGTTTAGAAGACACGTCAGACCTTTCCAGAAGCATTTTACAGTCTGAAATCTCCAGCTGTAGGAGTTTTCTCCTGGGTTATCACAAGGTCAAGGTCAGAGGGTGTGATTTTTTTTAAAAGGAGAGGAGGAGCACAGCCTGGTTTTAGCATAACACTTCAGCTTCTTTCTCCAGCGATTATACTGTATAGCTGTGTTCATACTTAATCTAAATCAGATTTTTGGCATTTCTAGATTGGATTTTGATAGACAGCCAGAATCCACATAATCTGATTTTTGCTAATCGGATCCAAACCCCATTTGGATGTGGTTTAAAATGTGATTATGGGTTTGTACTCAGTCTGGATGCTCAAATTGGATTTTGAAGTGTGGGGATCCAAGAAGAGCACCTCAAGCACCAGGTTTCCAGGTCCTGACTGAAAGCTGCCAATTCAAGCTTAAAACTAACTCCAACTCTTAAGGATTTAATCACATTTGAGGACGCTTTAATACACTTTTAGCTCTCTTACTTCTTACTTCAATCTTACTTTGTCATTTATTTCATTCATTTTCTTTTAATTTTATACTTTTGATGTATTATTATTGTTATTATTGTTATTAGTATTATTATTATGTAAGACAAGTGAAAAGAAAATTCCAACATAAGCTTTGTACATAACAAAAGTGTATGCATGTACAGTTGCAAGAAAAAGTAAATGAACCCTTTGGGATTACTTGGATTTTTAGATGAAAATCAGAACACATTTAATGACCAATTTATGCAGAAATCCTAGTAATCTCAAAGGGTTCACATAATTTTCTTGCAACTGTATATAAATTACCGGTCAAACGTTTTAGAACACCTACATTTTTCCAGTTTTTTTATTGACAATTATTGAGTTTAATGTCTCATTGCACTCTGAAATGAAAGTGTAGGAGTTAAATAAGACATCATAGAATCAATTTGTAGACCAAAATGTATCTAAACCTTTGTCAGATATAACAGCTGAACACACTCGTGACATTCTTTCTAGAATAGACATCAAATATTCTTCAGACAGTTCTTCACAAATCTGCTGCAGAAGTTCACATTTACTTTACTTTTCACTTCATCCCAAATCAGCTGGATGGGGTTTAAGTCTGGGGGCTGTGCTCACTCCATGTTTTCAAGCTGACCATCTTGTTCTTTGTTCTTGAGGTAGTTCTGGCAGAGCTTGGACTCATGTTTTTGGTAATTATCTTTCTGTAGGATGAACCCCTGACCAACGAGGCATATATCTGAAATGTTCCAAAACTTTCTAAAACTGTTTTAAAACTTTTGACTGGTAGCATATGTATGATTCTCATTATGTTAAACAGTGACAGAAGAAAATGTGTCTACTCTAATCGATATGTTCAGATCCCTCCACTGAACAGTCTGATAGAAAGTCTATCTAAGACATCAACACTATTATGTTTCTTGTGTGTTACTGTAAGAGTTGTTTTGTACATTTTTTAAATAGTAAAAAAAGAAAAACTGCAAACCTGGCAACCCAGAAGCCGAATTGCCAATGTAGTTGAAGTTACTGACATCCACATCATTACCACGTGAACCCAAGCAAATGGTTCAGACACGCAAATCTGTTCTAATCACTTACAGTGTGAACAGTCAACAAATCTGTTTTCAGAAACTAATCTAATTTAACTGCAGTCTGAACACAGCCTTTGATATGTTTATGAATTGACTTTTAAAGTGGCTGTATCATAGACTAAAGGAGTTTGCTGCAGTATATAAACACTGGGGGCCCTGAGTGGCACAGTGGGCTAAGGTGCTGACACTATGACTAGAGGATCTTTGATGTTTGAATCCCGGTCATGCTGTTTGCCATCAAAATTGGCAGTGCTCTCTCTGGGCGGGTAGATGGCGCTCTCTCTCTCCCCATCACTTTCACATTGCAGTGTCCACTGGCTCAGGCGTCTACTGATTGGTCCATTCGAAACTAGAGACCCTGCGCTTTCCTCTGAGCGCGTTGGTTCCCCAGGGACGGTGTATCAAGCAATAGTTCAAACACAGGCAGTGGCTGTATCGCATGCAATGGAGGAGGCGTGTGCATGTCTTCACTCTTCTGGAGGCAGGGACTGTCTAAAGTGATAGGTAGAACCACTAATGGGTTGGGTTAATTAGCGACTACCACATTGGGAAAGAGAGAAAATTGAAGAGTTTTGTGATTTCGCAGAAGCCATTCAACAGTTTAGCTCCACCTCTTTGATATGGAGGGGTTTCAGCCTTGACAGCTTTTTGAACACAATACAGGTCAGGCAATCAGAGCAGAGATCATTTACATCAGTCTTAAAGGTACAGTATCAAAATGGGGATAAAGAGAGGTTGGAAATGGTCATAATTCTCCTTCAGGTAGTCTAGACTTGGTCACCAAGTGATCAGTCTTGACTATAAGGACAGATAGATCATATTAGTTGTTGATATCTGATTATATCACCCAGTATTTCCAGATTCTTCTGGATGTCACTTCTGGAAGGTGAGATGCCGTTATGCTCTGACACTGTACATAGCCTTGGGTATGTTTGTTTCCATTAAAGAACATCTCCTTAAAATCTGATTAGACCCAGAGTTGAATAATAAGAGTTTTTCAGCAGCAGCAGCAGGCGTTCCCACCGCAATCAATCTTCGTTTGGAGCATTTTAAAATGAAGCCATTGTGAATGTCGTGCTGAATGTCAGTGTGATTCAGTCAGCGGTGCAGGCTGAGGTCTATTATGCATTTGTCAAACTCTCTTTGCCTTTCTTCCTCTCTCACTCTCTTTCCCTCTCTCTCTCACACTCTTTCTTTGCCCTGAGTTGATCCATAATGTTTTGGGGGAATTGTTGGGCGTCATTATCTGTGAAGGGTGTTGCATCTTTGATTTATTCTCTGCTCCAGAAGAGACCGCTGTAGCGTGTTATGCTGCCATTATAGCTGAGAGCCTGACCCAATTTTTCAACTCTTTCTTCTGCTCTTTCTGCCTCTTTCAGCCTCTTTTCCCTCCTCTTCATCTGCCGCCTTCCAAATCAAAATGAACTGGAGCCGGGCAGATGGGTTTTTATCCGTCTCTTTATCACAGGTTATTAAATAAGACTCTGATACAATAAGCCAGCTGTCATTGGACGGTGCCATACAAAAAGTGGGCACATCAGGGCTGCCCAACAACATATGGGATTCTGACCATTAGGACAAGGTTTGAACTTCTATAAAGGAATAGTTTGCTCAATGTGATTTCCATAATTCTCCACTAATTTCAAATGTAGTTGGTTAGTTATTACATTTCTACTAGTGAGGTGGGTGACACAATGCAGCAGTAGCCAAAACTGCATACTCACAGCTGCTTTTTGTTGTAAATAGTTGTGTATCAGCTTTGTTTGACCATCATATGTTCACATTTACAGCCTGTGTTCACATATTTCATGTTTAAAATGATTCTGAATGTTGGTGCTTTTATAGTGACATCATTTTAAAATATTTTTTTATGTCGAGTATGTCAAAATAATGACATTTCTGTAACAGAATGCTGTGTGCCTGTGGCATGATTTTTCTGAGGTTTTAGGGTGCTTTCACAACTGAAAGTCTGGATCATGGTCTAAAACCACATTTGTGTGTTTGTTACTTTGTATATATTTGGTCCGGTTAGGTTTGTTTTCACACTGCATTTTTTCACAGCGCACCAAAGACATTTAGTTTGACACACCTACATCCTGTCATCATCACTTGCGTGTGGTGCGTCTTCCTACACTCGACAATGATTGGTTTGTATGTGCGTCTGATGCTTAATGTACTTCTTTTATATACTTCTATTTTCTGCTGCTGCCGTTTCTTTAGCTTAGTTTAGGTTGCTCTGTAAAATCTTTTCTCTCTCATCCTCTCAGAAAATAAGCGGCACGTCTCAGCATTTTTGTGCATTTTTCAAGCTGACTTTTCACATGTTCATCAGACCAAAATGATATTAAACTATTAAATTATATAAAATATTTCCTCTCCTCATCGCTCCATGTGTTATCACGGCTCATTTTTGCTGCTTTTCCATTTATTGTTCTGTTGTTGTTGACCTGTACAGTATTTGGTCTGAAAGTCCAAACCTTCTAGAAAAGTGTTTTCACACGTCACACAAACCGGTTCATGGTTCAGTAGATCCGGACTGAGGCCACCTCTTTTAGTCGGATCAAATTTTGCTCCTTTGGTCTGGAACGTGGTTTGCGACCCATTTTACACCTGCTATTTTGGTTCAGACCAAACTGAAAAGTTAGAATGTTAGAATTTTTTTTTATTGCAGAAGTGACCAAAGTATTTAGGTGACTATTGCCTTCATGTCTTGGCTGATTGACTACATTTGTAATAAGATTGGAATATATATATATATATATAAAAATTCTTGAGCCTTTAATTTAGAATCAGGTCAGTGCTGATCCAATATTCCAGAAAGGCCTTCAGTTTGGCCCACACTTGTACAAAATTGGGCCCAGAGGAGGGACAAAAGCTCTGATGCTGCTAGTTTCTGTTAGCTCCTCCTAAGGGATCTCTAATAGCATGTTAGCTGGTGCACATGGATGTTATTTGTGCAATCTCAGCACATCTGGCTCGCACCTCATCACGGATGGCAGCCCATCATCTGGAGCTGAATCCCAACAGAACTGAGCTGCTAAGCATCCCTAAAAAAATCCTCTCTGCGATATGTTTTTCACAAGGACATAACAATTTCACTGCAGAATTGACTAATCAATGTGAAACATTTGTTTTAAAAGTACTGCTTTAAAATCAGCTCCGCCTCCTCTGGTCTTTATTTATATATAT
>BRDA01011972.1:11094-38127 GCA_036984385.1 Crenuchus spilurus
GCAAGCAGAAAGCAGCATGCACTAACTACAAGCACTTCTACACTACTGCACTAGACACTTCACACACACCCTGTGTACCATGACACACACACACACACAGACACACATACACACACACACACACACACACACACATTCTCTCTCTCTTTTACACACACACACACACACACACACATTCTCTCTCTCTTTTACACACACACACACACACACACACATTCTCTCTCTCTTTTACACACACACACAGACACACACACACACACACACACACACACACTCACGACAGCAATCATTTCAACAATAAAGCGAAAACTGTAAACGTCTCTCTCCTCCATCCTTTCAACACGTTACAATGTTATGTTCTGGCAATAAACATTTGAATATTGTTTAATAATATATATATATTTAATTAGTTTAATATTATATTTTTAATATTATATTTAATATTAGTTGTTTAAAACTATGACAGTGTTAGAAAATTTAATATCGTGATAATTATCGAGATTGATCAATATAGAAAAATTGATCGTGATAACATTTTTGGCCATATCGCCCAGCTCTAGTCTGTATGTGTGTGTATATATATATTCTCTCTCTCTTACACACACACACACACACACACACTATGGAGTGGAAGACTTGCCTGTAGCCATAGCCCTCGTGTCTATACACGGTTCTTGTAAACACAGCAGACCAAAATGGCGGATCTTCGAATAATGTAGTGGGTGGGGCTGTGGTGGGAGTTGACTGGTGAGGGGTGGTGCCAGGGTGGTTCTTTGCAAATGTCCTTATTGTGATGTTACAATAACAGAGCCGTTCAAACAGCTCATAGAAGCTTATGACTCCAGACACTAAAGTCTTTTAACTGACTCACAGAAACGTTTCTCACACTTTTAGTGTTTATAGGAGCAGCTGAGACACAAAAACACACTAAAAGTGACTTTTACATAATACGTCTCTTTAAAAGAAGAGCTAAGCTGATGTTTTGGAGTCAAAGTCTTGATCTTAATCCAGTAGAAGTGTTGAAGTGAGCAGCTGATGGACAGAAACTCACCGACATTACAGAGTTGGTGCTGTAAGGCGGAATGAGCTGCTGAGCCGGGCTGATCAGTAATGACCTCCAATATTTAGGAAGCGGAAAGGGGGGGGGGTCACACCAGATACTTAAAGGTTCACATACTTTAGTCTCAGACTGTGATATCAGATCATTTTCCTCAATAAACTAACAAACACACCAGTCTGTGATGTTTTAGTCTCATTTGTGTGATTTGTTTCTACTTTTAGGACCATTTGATGAGGTTTTAAGTCCAATTTTATCTCAATTCTAAAAGGCTCACAAACTTTCAGGCCCCATTTTAATCAGCAGAACATCTCTGAACCCACTCGGAGATCATCCTGCTGTTAATGAAGGTGTTACATACTGGTGGGTTTAGGACACAGTGTGACTGTAAACATGAGTAAAACCTTTTTTAAAACCTTTTTTAGTTTTTAAAAGCTTAAGGCAGACTGTGTCCTAAACCCCACTGAATACTGAGACCTCAGGATGAGTCTGAGAGGTTTTGCTGATGTATTTTTAAGGCCTTTTGGGTGACTATGGAGTTCTTTTCTTTGTAAACAGCCTCTCGTCTCCAGCCTGTAAATGAGAGGACATTTAAAAGTGTGAAACCGTGTAAAAGTCATTTAAAAGTGACGTTTCTGTTTTTCAGAACGACATCCCGGTGTTTAGTCCCGCCCTCACTGACGGCTCATTGGGGGATATGATCTACTTTCACTCCTATAAGAGTCCTGGACTGGTGCTGGACATTGTGGAAGGTACTCTGTCTCTGTAGTTGGTGGTCCTCCCTGATGAGGCAGCTGTAGCTCACAGTGAGGCCTCGGGGAGCGTTTTCAGGTGTTGTAGAGCAGCTCTGTAGAGCTCTGTGTGCTGAGATCTTCATGTTTGAGATGCTCCTCAGCCGAGCTGGTCCTGATGCTGGTGTTTGTTATAGATATCCGCCGGCTGAACAGTAAAGCTGTGTTTGCCAGGAGCACGGGCATGATCATCCTGGGAGGAGGTCTGGTTAAGCACCACATCGCCAACGCTAATCTGATGGTGAGATGCCAGACGTGTGGTCGGCTCTGTGTTGACACGCAGCAGCTTCTGAACCTTCTTCTTCTCGCTGTCTTAGAGAAACGGAGCCGACTTTGCTGTGTTTGTGAACACCGGGCAGGAGTTCGACGGGTCCGACTCGGGGGCCAGACCGGACGAGGCCGTGTCCTGGGGAAAGATCCGTATGGACGCCAAACCTATAAAGGTACCGGACTCTCACGCACTGTCCTCACTGAGATACGGTATGTGGACAGAAGTACTGGGACACCTGCTTGTGTTGGAGTCTCTGCTGTCAGAGGAGACTGTCTGCTAGGGTTTGATGGCACTCTTAATAAAAGGGGTTCTTTCAGGGTTCTGTAGTTAGGAAAAGGGTTCTGCAGATGTTGTAGATGATTCTCTATAGATGACTTTTAAAAATGGTTCTTTATTTCACTAAAAAGGTTCATCTGTTATTACAAGCTTAACAACAGAACCCTTTTGGGCTATACAGAACCCTTAGAAAAAAGTTCTGCCTAGAACCATCTACAACATGCAAAGAACCCTTTATCCACCCTTTGGGTTCTTTGAGTGTTCATGTTTCTATATAGAGCCATTTTCTTTAGTGAAGAACCCTTGAAGAACCTTTTTACGAGTGTAGAGAGAAGCATGAACATTCAGAGAACCCTGTGAAGGCCTAAAGGGTTCTGCGTATATTTGCTGTTTGAATGATGCCACAGTTTGGTTATTTTTCAGTTATATACAACAACAGCATTACTACTACTACTACTAAGAATAATATGATGGTAATATTATTATTAATAATAATAATAATAATAATAATAATAATAATAATATTAATATTATTATTATTATTATTATTATTATTATTATCATCATTATTATTATTATTATCATCATCATCACTATCATTATTATTATTATTATTATTATTATTATTATTATTATTATTATCATCATCACTATTATCATTATTATTAGTAGTAGTAGTAGTAGTACTGTTGTTATTATTATTATTATTATTATTATTATTATTATTATTAACATTATTATTATTAACACTACTACTACTACTACTACTACTACTACTACTACTACTACTAATAATAATAATGATAATAGTGATGATGATGATAATAATAATAATAATGATAATAGTGATGATGATGATAATAATAATGATAATAATAATAATAATAATGATAATAATGATAATAATAATAATAATAATAATTAATGATAATAATAATAATAATAACAGTACTAATATAATAATAATAAAAATGATAATAGTGATGATGATAATAATAATGATGATAATGATGATAATAGTGATGATGATAATAATAATAATAATAATAATAAATTATTAACGAGCTGTATATCTACTACATGGACATTTGCCAGTTTGATGTATTGATTGAAGTCTTATTGTTGAATTAAGTCAATAAAAACAGTGATTTGCTAGTTTAATATGGTCACCAGTCATTTAGTGAAATTTAGTGAAATGTGATGTTTAATTTTTTATATTTTAAAGATTTTTCTATTAAATGTAAAAGTAAAACACATTTGGACAAAACATTGTTCTTTATAGCACCATAAAGGGTTCCACAGCTGTTATGAGCCAAAGAACCCCTTTTTGTTACTATATAGAACCCTTAGAAAAAAGTTCTGCCTAGAACCATCTACAACATGCAAAGAACCCTTTATCCACCCTTTGGGTTCTTTGAGTGTTCATGTTTCTATATAGAGCCATTTTACATTTTACAGTACAAAAAAACAAAACAAAACAAAAAAACACTGTTATCAACATCCATTTAATGCTGCTAAGTTTGTGCAATAGACTCATTGTTCCCTAAATCAATAAGCACTCAACACTTTACAAATTATTTATTAATGTTATGTTTACATTTTTTATAGTGTGCAATATACATATATTTTCCCTGTAAGTGCAGTTGTTTTGTAATAGACCTATTATTTATAATACAGCTCACTATTTGTCACATACAGTATTCTATATTCTCATTTGCACTGTCATGTCTGTTATTTATATGTCATGTTGGTTGTATGTCTTGTGTTTTTGCCATGTTGTTTATCTGCACATTGGAGTTTGGAGAAACGCAATCTCGTTCAGCTATGCACTCATGTTGTAAAGTCTGAATGACAATAAAGTTCACTGTCTGTCTGTCTGTCTGTCTGTCTGTCTGTCTGTCTGTCTGTCTGTCTGTCTTTCGTTCTTTCGTTCTTTCTTTCTTTCTTTCTTTCTTTCTTGCTTGCTTGCTTGCTTGCTTGCTTGCTTGCTAAGAGTGTACTGGATGGAGCAGAGAACATATCTCCACAGCTCAGTGCTGTGCCCTCTAGCCCATGCCTGGCATTAGACATGGTGCCAACGGGTTTATGCTTGGTTCTATTGGCAGTACTTCTCTACAAGCTGTGCATTCATTAGAAGTGGTGTCCACAAACTTTTGGACAGTATAGTGAGGAAAGGCCGCTATAACACTCAGTGTTTTACCATCACGGATGTGGGGGGAGGGGCTTAATTTGATCAGTTGATGTAGAAATGAGATGAGCCCACGTGTCTGTGTACTGACTCTGCTTTTCTCCGCTCAGGTCTACGCTGATGCCTCCATAGTTTTCCCTCTGCTGGTGGCCGAGACCTTCGCTCAGCAGGCCGACAGACTGACGGCGGACAAGAAGAGTGACTGAAGGAGTGCCTGCTCTTAATCACCGCTCGTTTTGTTATTATTTACCACGATTAGGGCCCCAGTCAGTTCAGCAGTCTCAAATATAACCCAGCTTGTGTCTGAATACTGACAGTAGTACATGTTTACTTTTTATGGTCAGGACCCCCCACAGAGCAGGTGGATCATCCTCAGTAACACTGCTGTGGTGGTCCTGTAGTCCTTCACAGACTCCGTTCAGTCCATATCGTACGTCCTGTGTTCAGATTTATTTTTAAGCACCAGATTAATGTCATTATTTAGTTTTTGTAGTTTAGACATCAGGAGTTGTGATGTAAATAAAATGTCTGCTTTGGCCAAAAATAAAGATGTGAAGCCCTGAAAGGGAATAAATACAGGATGTTTTTTTTTTTTTTTTTTATCTGTTTATTCAGAGAATAAATGGAAGAATAAAGGAAGTAAACTACACTCTGTGTGTGTCCGGTTTCTGTTGTGACTGAGGCTGCGTTCACATTACAGCCAAGTTACTCAAATCAGATGTAACTATGCTGACGGTTCACATTCACAAATGTAAGTGATCTGTATCTAATGTGAAGCGATCTGTCCCTGAAACGGCGCGCATGCGCACAGTCATACGTCTGTACACGTCACCGTCACCAACAACAAAAAGGTCGCATTTGTGCAGGTTTGCAGAAATACAGTCTCTGCTAATACTTCAGAGTTAGTGGTTTGCAGGGTTTCTGCACTAAAGAGAAGAGTTTGAATGCGAAAGTAAGATTTGAAGAAGATTTACGTTTTAAAGCTCATTAAAATGTGTCCTTTTAAATTTTGGGATAGTTTCTGTTTGTAACTTTCTGTTAGAAAATCAGTAGGAAGTTTGGAGGATCTGGCAACCCTGTATTTGTGAGGCTAATTTGAGTAAAACAGACATGTTGGTAGCTGATGTGTGATGGTGTTTAGCTCAGGAGGACAGTAAACAGGTGCTGGACTGTACTTGATCAGGTGAAGAAGGTGAATAAATGCCAGCTGGCTGCTTTTACTGTTTTTACAGCGATGTGAGTAAACGAGAGAAGCCAACGCTGCCTCACACACTACACACATGTGTACAAGCACAAAGACATGAAATCTGATGTGATCGTCACATTACTGTTTGTAAGTATATGGTACTAGTGACATATTACTGTTTTGATTTTTTTGGAAGCAGGAATAATGGTCTTGGTGATGATGTCTACATCTGAGTCAGAATATCTGGGTCTTGTGGGGTAATATGCAGTGTTCAGTATTTACCAAAAGTGTTCCAAAGCCCAGCCCCACATGCTAAGTGTACAAAGTCACCAAAATGTATATTTTAATCGGTGATTTCATATCGCATGCAATATAGTGTTAAAGAAAGGAGATCCACCTTAAACGGCCAATTGTTGTGTTTTGTTGGTCAGACACTAGAGGGCACCGCTGAGTGAAATGAATGGGCTCCTATGGAGATTTAGACAAAAATGTATTTAGTAAATTATTAAACCATTTAATACAGACTAATACACTGTTTTACTGTTTGTTTCTCAATTCTTAAACAGTTCAGCATTGCTGTCATTTTTTTACACGAATTTATTCTTCAGTTTTAAGACTTTACCAGTTAGCACTCGACGCTAACACTTTCCAGCACAAAATCGTGTTGCTTAATAAGACTTCGGATATATTTGTTAGCTTTTACAGATAATTTTTTTGTCAGACATTTGTACACTTTCTGAAATGAATGAAAAATGTCAACTACAAACTAGAAAAAGGTGTAAACAACGTTTTTAGCCTTTTAGCTCCGTTCACCTCCATTAAAAAGGACTCACAGTGCCCTCTAGTGTTTACTAACAGTCAACACCAACATAAGAATGTGCTGCAAATAAAGTTAATTTCTCTTCATAATTTAATTTAAAAAGGTAAACTGTTTATATTTTATTTATTACACATAAAGTGACATATTTCAGTCTTAATATTGTGACTTACAGCTCAGTCACAGTCATATGATGGGCAGTAGTAGTGTTGGCACTGTGGGCAGCTGCTGGGCATCTCCATAAAGCTTATGAGTAGATGGAAGCATGAAGTGCTGTAAAATCTGCTGGTAGGTGTTGACTTTGGACCAACAGCAGCAGCTCAAACCATCACAGACTGCAGAACCTGCACACTGGACTTCAGACAGCTTGGACTGTGTGTCTCAGACTCTAGGAGCTGATTTACTAATGAAATGATGACTCAGGTCCAGTTCTGGTTCTGCTGAGTCCAGGTAAGACACTTGTGATGATGTCTCTGGTTCAGGAGTGTTGATGTGGCAGCTGTAGCTCTGAGAGACACACAGTATTTATACTGTAATTATGAACATTTTTCACTATATTTTTAATATAAGACTAATGAGGTCATAGAGATTACTCTGTAATTACATCACCTGAACACTAGATGTCTCTGTTGTCTAACAAAAGAGACTCGGCTGCTGCCTAACCGTGTCTCTGAGAGAATACAGTGTGTTTTATTAACCAGTGAGACAGACTCTGGTATCTGAGCTCCAGATGTCCGGCACATGGCTGCTGATGGAGCTTCTGATCTTTCTGCCCTCGTCATTATGGTCACAGGTGAGTGAAGTCATTTTTGTAGATTTTTCAGTGAAATAATGACTTTCACTTTAGTAGAAGCACTAAATTGGCAGAAACATCACCACTTAAAGGAGCAGACAGTGATTTTTCTCTCTTCTTTGTGCTAAACAGCTGTTAACCTGAGCTGAGCTTCTGACCTTGTTTAGACGTAAACGTTCTGTGTCTTCATAATAATCACAGGTGAGTCAAATTGTGATTATTGACATTTCAGGAACTTTTACTTGAGTAGAAAACATCAATTAGCGTACAAATCACAACTTAAAGGAGCAGTCAGTGTTTTTTTCCCTTCATGCTATAAAACAAACATTATACTGACATCTAGTGGACAAAGCTGAGCTTCTGGTTTGGAGAAGTTTCACAACGTTCTTGTCTTTGATTATCTGTATTCATTATATTTGCCTTTGCGTAAAGTAGTTTTTATCGATTTTTCAGTGAAATAATATCTCACATGAGCGGAAGAAGCAGTCAATTAGCAAGTACTAAAGGAGTTCTTAATTCTTTGAATAAAAATGGAACGGCCTTTATACTGACACCTAGTGGTCTGGATGTACAGTGGTAACCCTACTTACGAGCATCCCTACTAACGAGTATTCCAGGTAACGAGTCGAGATCTCGGAATATTTTTGTTCCAGGTAACGAGTAAAATTCCAAGTAACGAGTAGCGTAAATTTCTTCAACTATGCCACCCACTAGGGGCACGGTGGTCGTAGCATCCCCTAGATGCTAGCGTAGAAGAAGAGGTCAGTCATTACCTTTGACCGCTGTCCAGTGAAAGTGAAAGTGCTAGTGAAAGTGACACAAAGACAGCAAAAGGTAGTGAACAAGAAAGTTAGATACATTTTACTTTTACTTTTCATATGATAAGTGTAACCATGCCATACACGTACGCCCGTCCTCCTGTCCTCCTTAGCCGCCAGCCTACACGAGCACCGTCGTCTCGTTTATGTTTTAAAAACCCATATAAACACATTATTTACATATTAAAGTATACTGTATATTGGCCAGCTGACACGGATTAATCAGTTTTACATGTATTCTTATGAGGAAAATGCATCCAGCTAACGAGCTAACCAGCTAACGAGCAAACCAGCTAACGAGCTCGGCTCCTGCACGGATTAAACTCGTAAGTAGGGTTACCACTGTATCAGATAATGTGTAATAAATTAGCCAGTCGACTGAGTGGTCAGTGGTCGACTAGTCACAGAACAGCCAAGAACAGAAATCAGTTTATTTAACTAAAACAAAGCTCAGAGTTTTAAAGTGTAACTCTTAAAACTGTCAAAAACAGCGAGTCATGCCCCCCAGTGGACCACAGTGGTACTACAACTGTTACAACATTATTCAAATAGATAAACATTTTACTAAACCTTAAAAAAGACAAACATTGAGTTCATTTACATACATTATAATCCTAAAACTGCAGAAAATCAGATCCGGTTTGTAATCTCTTCATGTCGTTTACCTGCTCTCAGGTAATCAGATGATGTGTAAATAACTCCAGGCCTACAGGAGCCAGGCAGTCACCAGGTTTCTGATTTAGAAAATATGATTTTATTTGGTTTTAATAGTCAGTGACACCAACAGCTTCCTCACAGACAGACACAAGCTTTTCTGTACCAGCGTGTATTTATTTACTCAAGCGTTTTATCTGCGATCTTCTTTAAAATGTCTCTGTTTGGATATTTTCTTTCTCGTAGAAGAACAACATTCAGGTTCTTCAGTTCCGCTGGTTTAAATTCCGGGACAGCGATCCGAGTTCAGACCTGATCAGCCTGAGGATTAGAAATCAGAATATGAGTGTGCACTGAAAATCTTTACCGATCTAAGAAATCAGACTTTGAATAATCAGACATCTGTGAAAAGTTGTAAAATGAACCTGCATAAAGTCCCTTCAGTGCTGTGCAGACAAGTAAACCATTTCTGTGGGTAAAAATCTAAATATTTCCTGCGTCTCTGTATAAAAGCGCTGAAGCTGTGGGATATTTCAGGCTCTGGTTTAGAAGCTGGAGGTGTGTTAATGTCAGAAAGGTCTTGCGTCACATGTGTAGGCTTTGTGCACCTGATTGGATATGGCCAGTTAAGATGATAAAGTGTAGCTGAAAGGTAACGGTGGGATCAGATCGGACTCTGAGGTGTGTTATCTCTGGAGATAAGCTCGACATATGGAGATGTGTGTGTGAGCAGGTCTGAGGAGATAATATGAGAAATGTGCCGTTTACAGAGGAAGGAGATGGAGAAAGTGTGTGTATGTGTGTGTGTATACACACTCTGTCTGGAATGTAAGCGTGGAGTGTGTCCAAGAGGCCGGGTCAGGTGGCTGTATGGTGAGCCTCAGTTTTGAAGCTCCTTCAGTACCTCTGCTGTAGATGGACAGTCCAGGAGAGCCGTGACTCCATAACCAAACTGAGTCCAGTCAAATGTATTTATGTTGGACTTTTTACAACTGATGTTGCCACAAAGCAGCTTTATAGAGTTCAGTAAGAAAACTGTAAAGGACTGCTTTCAGGAAGGGGGCGATTGGACTTGCATGGGACCACTCCTGCAGAGTAGCGATTGGTTGCTAGGGTGGGTTTTGTTCTTGCCATCGTTGCTGGGTGACCTCCGGCTCAGTGATTAGTCGCTGGGATGACCCCCAGGCCCTTATTGGTTAGATCTAGTAATTAGCTCATCACGCTCAGCTGGTTACTGGCTTTCTTAAAGGCTCTGGTGCTGCAGTTCAGCGCGGAGCCATTTCAGTTCCGTTTCCTGGTCTGCCCCGACTTGCCTCCCCTAAATCTCCTTTTCTTAGTCCCTGGCCTCCTCTATGTCTAGTTTAAAGAGATCAGGGATGCTGCTGTCTTTATTATGTTCTTGGGACAATTTGGGGGATTTTTGTTGCCTGAGGAGGAGGTCCACCTGTAAATCTGTAAGCCTTGCAGACTACGGTCATAATTCTAGGCGTGGTGCGGTACGACAGCTCCTCCTCCTTTTTTGTGCTCAGTAGGCCGCGGAAGTTTCCCGTAGCCAAGGTAGTAGTTCTTTCCCGCTCTAGGCCCCCTCAAGTGCTGCTTAGGCTCTGTAGAGGCTCCCCTGGGGTGGTGCTCCACCTGTCGAACATAAAGATCTGAATAGACCCACACCTCGGGAAAGGGTAGAGCCTCAGTCTTTAGCGTCCTTGAGGTTGTTTTTGTTTATTTCTGAGCTTTTTTTTTTCTCCCTTCAAGTGCAGTGGAAGCATGTGTGCACCACATCTTTCCATCCATCACACTTATTCATCCCCAACTGCGGCATTTGTTTAGTTTCGTTTTTTGGGTTGTTTTCCCTTTGTTTTTTGGTTGGCGCTCCCCTCTCTGCTCAGTAGTGTAGTGTCTGTTTTTTTCTAAAGTGGGGCTGCATTTCGGAGGGCGCTTGACGGTTCTTCAAGGATTCTTTAGTAAATAAAATGGTTCACCATGAACGCTCAGAACTCTTTAGAGGGATTAGAAGACCGTCAGGATGTTGGATCACCACCATCAGCACCACCACCTCATCCCCAACTCCACCACCTCATGCCAAACGTACTGAATGGAGCAGAGAACACAGCTGTGCTCTCTAGCACACGCCTGGCATTAGACATGGTGCCAACTTCATTTTTAGTCCTATTCTGTTGGCAGGACTTCTCTACAGAAGCTGTGTAGCTGAATGCATGCATTAGAAGTGGTGTCCACAAACGTTTGGACACATCTGTTTGGTATGTGTGGCCTTTGGCTCACAGGCGGCTGGCACCAAACACCGGACTGTTCCTTTAAGTCTGGGCGTTAAAAGGGAAATATGGGAACTTTGGGAGCGGCTCATTTTTTCCTAACTCTCACGGTTCCAGTAAGTGCCCGCCCCCCTCCCCCCAGCCCCTCCCTGCAACTCTGCATTGACTTTTTCCATTAATGGGGCCGCCGCTGTGCCACTGTTTGTCTTACAGTATGGTTTGTTTGCCGAGGGCCCGGCCCGTAGTGGCCCGTACTGGGATGGATTTTTCCTGCAGTCTGAGCCTGATAGTGGCCGTGTTTGCTCGGGTCTTTATTAGGAGCGGAGGACGAGGACGAGACCCTGTACAGACACATTAAAGTGGAGCTGAATCCGCTCCCGACCGGCTCGCCACTGTTTGCAGTTTCGTTGCCTTGATTGTTAAAGCTAACAGAGGTCTGGACGGGCTGGTGTGGCCCACACACACATGCACAGACGCTCAGATCATGCTGTGGTGTGCAGACAGTGTTCAGTCTGTCCGTCCGTCTGCCTCACTCTTAACACAATCACAGCCCTGTCTGCGGCGGGCAGCATTCATAACACTGATTAAGGCCCACTGGTCAGTTATCTGTGCACAGAGACAGACAGACAATCTCCTCAATTTAATTAAGATTCTATAGGAAATGATTCAGTGCATCATGAAATTGCAAAATTACTCCACAAATTTTTCCGTAACTCAATTATTTAAGTATGATTCAGGATTTCTGTCAACACTGTAGTGAAATGTAGACTATAACAGCTATAGGCTGCACTTTTCACAACTTTTTGGGCAATTTTCTGCAAAATAATGTCATTTATGCCACATACTGATTGATATTTAAACAATTTTAATTTCTATGCAAATTTTCATTTAAATAAAAGTGGAGAAATTAAGCATTTATTTATTATGACATGAATTATTTAATAAACCTTTGCACAAATTGCATACATACAGCTACTGCTAAGGAGATTTATTTACTATATAATGCTATTGATTCATTCACTGGAATCCTAACATGGACTAGTCCATTACAGACATGATGGGGGCCATTATTGAAATGTAAATAATCTCTGCATTAGCAAATTACAGCAGTTTTTTTAATGTATATGTATTTAATATAATCACTTATAGTGAATCTAATTTGAATTTTGGGCCCAACGCAGCAGAAAGTGTCAAATTTCCTTAAAATAAAGTGGAGAAATAAATTATTTTATAAATAAAATATAATTAATTATTTTGTGTAAAAATAATCAATTAATAATATATATATATATATATAACTTTTTACAACAGGATGGAAACTAACAGAGGATTTAAAAAAAAATATTTGTTAATATAAAATCAAATAAAATAAAGCATTATTGTTAGTATTAAATATAGAGGCTGAGTGATTATTGTGGTTGACTGATAATCAGAGCTGGTATTTAGCATTTGGGCTTTTTTTTATCACACTTCTTTAGTTCGGCCCAGTGTCATTAATAATGTGAAGTAAATCCAATCAAAGCTCTTTGTTTTTATATTGTTGTAATATTACATAATTTTTTTAAACTAAATGTTAATTTAATGTAAACTGAGTGCTTATAAATTTCACATTTACACTAAATCAACATCAGTTTCAAATATCAGTTATCAGTGTCTTTTATTACTAATAATCGGTATCAGTGATACATTAAACAACAAATATATCAGTCAACCCTTTATATTACTTTAGGTTTGTAAGGATGTATTAATACCCATCAGTATGGATTCATAGTAACAATTGGTGGTTCATTTCGTGTTTTATTTAAACCCCCGACCACTAGGTGTCAGTGTTGTAATGTATCTGCAGCCATTAGACTCTTCCATTCCAACAGAAACTAGTAGTGCTGACGTTTTAAATTAATTTTAATAAAACTATCACAATATATCAGCTTACTTACAGTATCACAATATTATATCAGAACTCCTGTATCATGATACTGATCATATCGACAGACTCTTACTGATACTCAGCACTAGTGTCTGTTTCAATGCTTCATCATTTGACTCGATGAGCTGAACTCACAAATAAAAACAAAGTCAAAGGCAGTAAAGAAGTGAATGTACAGAGAGGAAACATTCAGATAAATGTTAGAGCAGTGTGAGAATACACACACAGTGAATTATCGTCTCGTTCAGTATTTCTCCAACATATCAGTACAGATCGATGGATTGTTACGTCCCTAATATGAGTTTATTTGGTAACAGTTCATACAATGTTTATACTGTTTATAGTCATTTATTCAAACTCAGCATCACATATTCTACTGGATTTATGATGCTCAGACTGGTCAACATGAAGACTGAAATGTGTAATAAATATAACGTATATGAACACAAATACAGCGGAGCTGCAGAAGTGTGTCACTGGCATTGTTTCTTATGTTGTGACATCATTATTCTGTGTATTATTAACAGTATTAGACGTTTGTGTTGCTTTGACGACTAATTATCATTCATATAAACAGAGGATGGGGGGGGCAGGGGCAGGGTCATCCAGCTGTGGGGTGGGGAGCGCCTGAGAGTCTGTGTGTGTGTGTGTGTGTGTGTGTGTGTGTGAAGAGCAACTTCCTCCCGCCCTTATCTGAGCCTGTGTTTACCTGTTGTGTTCCCATGGCGATTCCCGCCCTGCCGACCTGAAAGAGTGTCAGCAGGTGTGTGTGTGTATGTGTGTGTGTGTGTGTGTGTGTGTGAGAGAGAGAGAGAGCAAGCAGAAGAACAAGAGAACTAGTCAGGGTGAAAGAGAGAGAGAGAGACAGATGGAGAGTGTGTATGGAAGAGAGAGAGAGAGAGAGAGAGAGAGAGAAAAAAAGAGAAACAGGCAGACAGAAAGAGCGAGAGTGAAAGAACAACAAAACTAGAGAGAGTGAGAGAAAGAGGATACGTAAAAAGAGAGAAAGAGTGTGTGTATGTGACGGGGAGTTAAAGACAAAAGAGAGAGAAAGGGAGAGAGAGAGTTACAGAGAGAGAGAGATAAAGAAAGACAGGTGGAGAGGGAGAGAGAGAGAGAGCTTTGTGAATGGTACAGGCCCTGCCGGCTTTCTTTGAAACAGGAAGTGCGCTGATGTCAGTCTGGCATTGACGCAGCCATCTGCTCCTGCTGACGGACTTTTCTGCACCATCACCATGGCGACAACTACAGCGGGAGCAAACATCCGGACCTGTACCCCCCCAAAACCCTGATCATTTACATTATCACAGTACACACACACACACACACCTGCACACACAATACAGGACTGAAATAACCACACCCTGCTGAGTGGACTCAGCCTTCAGCACAGCCTTTCACTGCTGTGACACTGACGTGGTGGCGGCGCACCGACAGTCTACAGAGTACAGTGAAACTGCTGTTGGCAGGGCTCAAGTCTGCACATCCTGAGTTATTAAAGGCTAAGCACCACCTAAAGGACCTCCCTGAAAATAACATTATTTTAGCTTTTAAAAATGTTATCACATTTTAAATGTACTCTAAAATCAAATAATTTGACGGCAAAGCCTGAGGTCGCTACAGAACGACATCGCTGTCAAAAACAAAACAAAACAAAAAAAACATAGGAACACAGAAATAGTGTATAACTGTGATGTTAAACCCATAAGGAGTTGAAAAGCAGTGAACAACTGAGGGTTAAGAGCATTTTGGTGGACTTACTAGTATTAGATAATTGATTGGAACATCAGGGGAAAGGGGTTTTAACTGGAAAAAAAAGCAATTATGCAGGTATTTTGTTCTTGCATTATATTTACTACTACTACTACTTCTACTACTAATAATAATAATATAATGATGATAATAATGATAATGATAACAATAATATGTGATTGGACGCTGTAGATTTTAGGCTGGTGTCAGGTTGTATAGGGCGCTTTATGTCAGACATTAGGCTGGAGAATTTTGGGGGACCTGGCAACCCTGCTGTAGCGTATAGAACCCGGGTCTGCTCGCAACAGTGGATGCAAATTCAGCCTTTGGATAGTAATCCTGCAAAGTGTGATAAAACGCGTTATTTGTTTTTAACACAAGGCACCGACTGGACTACACACTTAAACATTAAACACACTTTAATAAATCATCTGCGTTTTACCTGTATAGGCACAGTAAAACAAAAGTTTTCATCTTTCACCACTAACAACGTCTGCCTCAATGTGCGTGAGGGAAAGTATCCGGAAATGACGTGCAGTAGTCCAAATCGGGTTTCCTGTTAAAATTGGATACTGACAAGAGCCTGTAATGTAAGAGATATTATTTATTATTGTTTCTGACATTTTAGTCAAACCACATTCACAAAAGCAGAACGTAAACAGTATCTACGTGAGCTAGCCAGGTATCTAGCTTACCTAGTTAGCTAGCTAAGCTAACCTAGGTTAGCTAGGAATAACGAATATTAGAATTTCGCAGTGAGCTATTCAGGACATTTACTAAATAGTCTAATCTGTCTCTAGATTGTAATTGTGAACGTTGAATTCATATTCATAAGATATATGTACCTGAACTAGTTTTGGCCACCAATGGCCCTGACCACGGTATGTAATTAGCTATATTAGTAGTTAGCAGAGTAATGACTGCTAAGTAAAGCTAACTAAAGCTAAGTAATTGCACATCACATTTGTCATTTTGCATCACCTTCAATCACTGTCCACTTTATTAGGTACACATACACATCTCGGCTACATTGTAAATGAGGGACACCCTCAGTGTACCCTGAGTTTAAATAAAGATGAATAAATAGTAATAATAATTAATCATAATAATAATAGTCATTTTGTTTACTGTTTGTTTATTTTGATTTATTTTAATGATAGATTAAGTGTTTAACAGTAAAATCTCACTCATTACCAGCGTAAATAGTTTATAATAACATGTTTATGCGTCTCAGTACTTTTCCTACAGTCAGGCTCACATTTCTCACAAAACCAGAGGAACTTCTCAAACTCTTTCCAGCCAAGGCAGCTTTCCAATGTGAGCAAAAAATCAAAAGTGTTAGACACGTTATGCAAATTTACAGCAAACATAAGCATTTTAAAGAGCATTTAAGCATTAATGAAGTGATGCTTTACCCAACACATCATTTTAATGTCCCTCTTTGAGACCCCTGGGGGTCCTCAGACCCCACTATGCCAGCCTTGCTTATATATAATAGTTACAAATGGACCACATATAAAGTAAATCAAACATGTACTAAAGCACTGTTAGTATTAAGTAGTGAGGTTCAGCGATTATTGTACTTGGCTGATGATCAGAGCCGATATTTAGCATTTGGGCTTTTTTTGTTCTCACACTTTAATTTGACGTAATGTCAGCTGGTAGTAATGTGAAGTACATGATGAGTAAATCCCATCAAACACGCTTTTCAGCTCAAATCTTTTTATTTTTATAATGTTCTAATATGTTCATTTAATGTAAAGTGTAGAGTATGTCTGTAAATTTTACATTTAAAATATGTGAACATTCAAAATAGCGCTTATCAGAGTGCTTGATTATTATTAATAATAATAATAATAATAATAATAATAAATATCAGTAATAATCTTATCAGTCGAGCCCTGTTATTAGTATTATTAATATTTTGTTATTGTATGGCTGTAAGGAAATATTAATACATGTAAGCATCACAATTTGTTGTATATCTGAAACACAGTATGGATTTTTTTATGAATAATTTGGTCAATTTTGTCTTGTGCCTAAACTCCAGACCACTAGATGGCAGTGTTGTAATCTATTTTCAGCCATTGGACTCCAGCAGTGAAGTGTAAGGATGCACTGCTGACAGTTTTCCTAAAAATGAAATTCAAATATGACAGTATATCACCTTAGGCTATTGCGATACATCACAGTAAATGATATCATAACTCCTGTATTGTGATACATATCGTATCGACAGTCTCTGACTCATACCCAGCTCATTCATTGCTTTAATATTCCCTGCTGTTGTGTTTCTGACCATGTGAGTCTGAACTTTCCTCTGAAGCCAGATCCAGCTGAGCGTTTTGCTGGTTATTTATAGAGCTGAAGGCGCCAGTCTTGTGTTAAACTGTGCCACATGTTGTATTCTTTCCTAAAATACTCTCCTCCGTATGTGGGCCTGTGAATAAACGTAGGATTTCATACATCACGCCTGAATACATTGACATTTGTTGAATGTTTGCCGACGCAGCCAAGGCCTTCAGTCACTGAGGATTGATTTTCAGGCCCCGCCGTCACTTCCTTTGGCTGGCATGCAAATGTATATGTATGTATGAATTTGGTCTCTATGGCTGTGCCACGTGATTGGTGCTGGTTTGGCTGGTGGGTGGGAATGTTGAGGTTTTTTCTGAGAGATTTGGCTCTAAGAACGAGACACTGTGACACGGAACGAGAGAGAAAAGAGACTTTAATAATGGCAGGTCACAGAGGAAGAGGCAGATTCATTTAGTTAATAAGTGAGCACACCAGTCAGGTGTAGCAGAGTGTAAAACCATCATCATGGACGTGATGTGACTGATGTTCATGCTAATAGGGTACCGAGTGATGGTGGAGGCAGCATCTCAGAAACCACTAACTTTATAGAGTGAAGGTGTGTTGAGAATTTTGTACATTGAGCCTCCTAACGGCATAACAGTGGTGCCCCACAGGTCATTGATGCCAATGACATCTGAGGCCAGTTACCCTCTACAATGAACAGGAAAGTGTGAGGCCTCCACCAGCTACTAACACCTCTGTTTACTAACATCAGTCTCACTAATACAGGGTTGCCAGATCCTCTAATACTCCATCACACATCAGCTACTAACACCTCTGTTTACCAGTTTTACTAACATCAGTCACACTAATACAGGGTTGCCAGATCCCCCAAACATCCTACTGATTTTGTAACAGTCACACTACACAAACAGGGGCTCAGTTGGCTGTCACTCCAGCAGTGACAAACATCACTAACACACCACCACCACGTCAGAGTCACTGAGAATGACCCACCAGCTCTGTGGTGTAATGTAAGCTGTGAGTCTGTAGCTGTTCACGCTGTGATGTCACACTTATGCTAAATAAATATCAGTAATTAATGTCCTTGATTACTAATAATCAGTATTTTTATTGGCCCTGAAAAATGAATAAAACCTGATTCCTGTTTAATACCCACAGAAACGTTTGCAGATGTTCATAATATAGTAGAATTGTAGCAGAAATAAGCACTCACACACATCACAGGTATTTAATTTGATCTTTTATTGAAGCATTTAATTAAATATGAACTTTACACCAGTGCTACTGTTTGATATAAATTATACTGCATAGGAACCAGAAACCGTTCTGTGAAATTACAGGACACTTAACTTTACAGCACATTTCTCTCTGGGTCAGGACTGTGGGTGAGCGGTGCTGTCGGGCTGTCCTGGAGTGTGTGTCCTGTGGGATGTGTGAGAGGTGACAACAGGCAAGATGAGGCCCCTGTTCCTGCTGAACTGAGCCAGCTAAAGACAGACACTGATTATCAGCACAGCAGGCACGGGAGACCAGCCCAACCAAAGAGCAGGGAGCGAGAGACCTGCAGGCACTGTGGTAGAGAGAGAGAGAGAGCAGCACTGTGAGTTCATTATAATATACACACACAATCCCATACACATCACTTATAGTGTGCTTATAGCTATAGTTTACGAGGCAGAGGAGAGAGAAGAGGTGCACGGTATGGAAGAGAAGTGTCAGAGAGGAGGGGAGTGAAGAGAAATGAGAGGAGAGCTGAGGAAAAAGAGAGGGAGAGGAGAGCTTTATAAATATGTATTTTCAAGAATTTACATGAGCAAGTTTTTCTGAGATTACTTGGCAAATCAAATCCAGTTGGATGCTAATTTGTAGGGTTTGAACTATTTATTACATTATAACTTATTATCACTTATTTATTACAATATCACTTATGGTTCTGTAAACCATACATGTGTAGAAATACAAATACACACATTTTTACATTTTTATTTTGTAACTTTACTGTAAATTAGCAAAATACAGTAACGTACTGTATTACAGGAAATAAACAGTATTAATATGTACTAGTGTAAAAATTTGAATATTGTATAAAAGTAATTTTTGTTGATCGTTTAATTCAAAAAGGTAAAGTTAAACTGTCATATATATTTATATTCGTTATATGTAAAGTGACATATTTCGCATGTTTATGTTAAATATTCTAATCGTTTGAGATTCTGGTTTTCTGACTTTCGTGAGCTATTATACTGATCAACATTAAAATTAAAAAAAGTGAAATATGTCACTTTACATGTAATTAATAATCTGAGTAATTAATATATCATATATATATATATATATATATATATATATATATATATATATATTTATAACCTTTGAATTAAATGATAAACTTTTGACTGTTCACAGAACTTACTTTTTTCTATTTTTCTTTTTAGTTATTGATTGCATTACTTATTTTACTGATGGTTTTATTTTAGATGTTATGTTATTTAATTTTTTTTTATTATTTTTACTTTACATTACAATCAGTTAAATCTTTATTGGCTTAATGGTGACCATTATAGACCATTTGTTTTGTATATGATATTTTGTATACAGTATTGTATATGTTTTGTATACATTTGTATATGTATAGCTCACATTATAAATATTAGATTTTGATATAAAATCATCAGAAATACAATTTTTAACTTTTAGTCACCCTCACAGAGCAGAAAGATGTAGCTGGTGGTGTAGGCTATGTTGTAGGCTCTACATTACTCAACTTTAAGAGATGCTGCTAAGATCACACAGGCCACAATAACCCTCCACCACTACACACTGAAGTGTCCTATATGGTGATATATGATGTAATTACTTTTATCTGAAGTGTCGAGCTCACAATGCACGCAACAATGAGTCCAGCTCATTTAGTGAGACCGAGACAGACAGCTTTACACGCAACATAGACCTGAACACTCATACATCAACTTGTGAGAGCGAATCAACCTACACAAAGAAAACCAAACCACAACATCACTCAAACACTTATACAGCTTTAGAGGTCGCGCTTTAGTAAAACCTGTTTTTATTAGCTGTTTTATTTGATCAGACTTCTCAGCCAGACAGTCTGACTGTAACATGAATGAATTCACTGTTATTTGTATCGTCATTCAGTCTTTATGAATTAATTAATTTGTGTAATTTTAAAATTAGTTCAGTTACCTAGTACAGTAACTTTAAAAGTAACAAATTAAAACATCTAAAATCTTTCATACTTTCTGTGCTGTAATATCCACATTCTGACATGTGGTTGCTCAGAAATTGTTTTTATATTATTTTTAAAGTTTTTAAAAGTAAAAATCTAATGTTTTATTTTATACACTTTTAATGTACAGAAACCACAACAAAAAAGAAAAAGTTAATATTTGAATTAAAAATTATAAATTGTTATGTATTTCAAGCCTTTGTTGTTTGTGTTGATGTAGCTCATGAACATCAATAGTAAAAATATTACCATTTAAACAGCATCAACATTAATATTCTAATTTTATGCAGATGCACTAGTGTACTAGTACTGTAATAAAACTAAAACTTTCATATTTTCCATTTCTAATATATTGTGGTTGTTCAAAAATTATTTTATATGATTATGCCCATTTAAAGTCATGTAAAAGTACTTCATTACATATCTTACATTTTAATGTAAACCTATAGCAAAAATGTGTATATACACCCATCAGCCATAACATTAAAACCAATGTGCTAATATAGATAATAATGCTGTTGGTGCCACCAAAACAATTCCAGTCCACAAAGTTATGGACTCAGCAAGTGTGTGTATAAATATATTTCATTTTATAAAATGTACATTTTTAAATGTGGCCTGTGGAAAAATGTAAGTACCTTAAATACTGTTTGATTTGTTTTCAATGTGTTCAGAAAATAAATGATAAACTATTATATATTTTAATTTTCAGATTAAGTGAACTTTAATCTGATTTTTTTTACACTTGCAAACTGTAATTTGACCAGAGGTGCACTAACTTTTATACATAACCCTGTATAAACACTTTACATGTATATAACAAGTTGTGAAAAAGTATTTTTTCATATTTTTTAAAATTAATTAATTAATATTCACTTTTTAATATTCTTTATCACTTGTAAGTTTTGGATCTGAATCTGAAACATTTTCTATGTTTATGGCACACTAGTGCACTTAAAAATAAATAATGATGACAAAGTTCATTTTTGTGTAATTTAATATATTTTATAATAATTACACATACATTGACATAGTTCAGTACATTTTAATGTTGACACTGTTGGAGTAAACCAAAAATAAGTTTTAAATATGTCACTTTACATCTAATAAAAATAAAATATGACCATTTACAGTGAAAGCCCTAAAGGTACATTTTGCTTTATATATAAACTGTTATGAGATATAAAAGTTCTTTCACTTAAAATAATTGTTTATGTATACAATTTGAAATATTCGTTCCAGTGTAGCAGATTTGCTTACAGAGAACATCTTCAAGTTTTTAAGTCTCTCTTCGGTTAGGTCAGAACCAGCTGTGGACCAGCAGACATCACCGTAAACTCAAAATTAAGACAGAATCTGGTAGACGGTCACAGATATGATTCATAACGTTTTATCTGCTGATTGTCTTCCCCCAGCACTTCACATTTGAGTCATAACAGCACATTAAAGATATTACTGTGAAATATGAATATAAATCTCCATGTCGAAAGTAAGCAAAGACGTAACTTCAGAACCACATAATTTACACTTATATTCACAGTAACGAGATTGTTTTAGTTGGCACTGAATAATACATTATAATAAGTGAACACTACCCAACATACAGCCAAGACAAGCTCAACTCTGACTTTTTAGCTTAAACCTGAGCTTAACATTAGTGACAAACACTAAAACTCAATAGTCACCTAAAACTATTTTCTAGGTAGTGCTAGTACTAGCACATATGCTTCCAGAGCAAATGTTTTTGGCCTTTATTTGCAGACTCTTAAAAGAAATAAATGTCATAACAATCAGGAAGTGAGGAACCTAAACCACTAGTCAATTCTTGGCAGCTAATGCTTATACTAGCATGTATGCTAAGTGGTTACTAGGCTGTTGCTATATGGTTGCTATGGTGCCTCAGGGTCATATGTGGTTGCCAAGTGGTTGCTAGGCAGTTGCTACATGGTTGCTATGGTGTTTCAGGGTAATATGTGGTTGCCAAGTGGTTGCTAGGCAGTTGCTACATGGTTGCTGCGGTAGCCCATGTGGTTGTTTGGGTGTTATATTGTTTTTGTATCATTGTTACATTTGGGAAACAAAGTATGTTGTTATGTAGAAACCATTTGTCCAATCAAAGAGCTGTACACAAGCACACATTGCACAGTCTGGAGTTGGACTGGTGTTGATATCTCTGCAGTGTGCAGATAATGGTGAGCAGGATGATGGTGATGCTGACAGACCTAGCTTTAGGATGTGAGGGCTTGGTCAGTGAGGTGTACAGTGTAGCGGTGTAGAGTTGCTGGAGATGTTGAATGTTGTCATCTCTGGTCTGCTGTAGTCCCACAGAGGCAGAACTTAACCACTGTGAACACAGAGCTTTACTACACTGTTCACATGTGGGTTAAGTCCTGCTTCTGCAGAACTGAGAACCTAAACACAGTAACCTTGTCTTCACATGAGCACTGAACACTAGAACCTGTTTTCATTACTGTTTTGGGTCATATTTTACAATAATAGTCCGTTTTAACTTAATACAGTACTTAAGACTGTATTATTCATTCGCTGATATTTAGACCTTCGCTAAGTTCTAACATCAGAATTTTATTGGCTAATAAACGACTGTACATCACCATCAATACAAGCTTGATTGATGGCCACTCGTAGAATGTTAGAATGTTTTTAAAGATAGTAATGTGCTGTGAATGTTACTTTATTTACATTGTTTAATTGATCGTTATCAGCCATAATTAGTTATTAATGATCAGTTATAGTATCAGGAAATTCAGTATCGGTGCATCTGCAATAGAAACACTTCACATTTTTTGGACTTTGTTACAAATACAGTGACATTTCAGCCTTTTTATCAGTCTGTCTTACAGCTCAGTCACAGTCATATGATGGGCAGTAGTAATGTTGGCACTGTGGGCAGCTGCTGGGCATCTCCATAAAGCTTGTGAGCAGATGGAAGCATGAAGTGCTGTAAAATCTGCTGGTAGGTGTTGAGCAGCAGCTCAAACCATCACAGACTGCAGAACCTGCACACTGGACTTCAGACAGCTTGGACTGTGTGTCTCTCAGACTCTAGGAGCTGATTTACTAATGAAATGATGACTCAGGTCCAGTTCTGGTTCTGCTGAGTCCAGGTAAGACACTTGTGATGATGTCTCTGGTTCAGGAGTGTTGATATTAGGAATGTGGCAGCTGTAGCTCTGAGAGACACACAGTGTTTATACTGTTTATAGTCATTTACTCACCATCACCATCACATATAATACTGCAGTGATGATGTTCAGGACTCACACTGATCAGCATTAAGACTGACACGTCTCACTTTAAGTGTAATGAGTGTAAAATATGACCGTTTAGCTTTTTTAATGAGATTCTGGCTTTAATTCAGAGGGTAAACTGTCACATTTCTATTTGCATGTGTGTGTGTATTTGCATGAAGTTAGCTTGTGCATGTGTGTACTGGCTCGAGAGGGTGTGTGAGCGCCTTCCAGTATTCACATGGACACACTCACATTCCAGCAGGATTAAGAGCTGTGTGTTTGAGAATAGGTGTGTGTGTGTGTGTGTGTGAGGGGATTGTGAACACTCCAGGCCACTTTCTTCATACCAGCCATTGGAAATCCCTGGCAATGTGATTCAGTCATTAAGGTTAAAAATCACTCTGCCAGGAATTCCCCTGGCCAGCAGATGGGCAGGTTGGGGGGGGTCCGGCCCTCACACTGCTGTATACATAAGTGTGCATGATGCCGGTGCTTTCTTCGACCGTGCCCAATACTCAGTTTAGAGTAGAAACATCTAATTTTCATCATTTCTGCCTTTTCTGCAGATGTCGAAACGTCTGAAATTCACGTTTTCAGTTTTTGTCATTTATTTAAGAATAAACACACTTCAGTGTCTATAAACAAATCTAATATAATATTACACTTAGCAAGTCTCATCTCTCAGTTTGAGAATGTTATAAACTTATGAGATAAATTAACAAACACACACATATATTAATTATTCTTAGTACCTTTATATACATTCCAGTCAATCATCATTCCAATCACCAGCCTTTACAAATACATCATTATAAATCCACACTGTAATGTAATCTCACTACATTGGTTGTTAATTTGCTTGAAATATTTGGCAACGATCTGCCAGGTAAAGGTGTAAAATAACACCCCTAAATATGACCTACAGCCGTTAGACTCTTCCATCTTCCACAGTTTTACTAAAATGAGATAAATCCCCTTCCTTACAGTACCACAATATATAATATAAAGTGATATCAGAACTAATAATAAATAAATAATAAAACAGGTAATATGTTATGAGCTTCTAACCTCCTGTAAGTGAGAAAGTACATATTTAGATAAATCTAGTCTGGAACTGCTGAGCTCCTTGGTCTTTATGATGCTGTTTGTTCACTAGTGTTCTCTAACAAACCACTGAGGCCTTCACAGAACAGGTGTATTTATACTGAGACTAAACTACACACAGCTGGACTCTATTAACTCATTAAGGGACTTCTGAAGGCAAATGATTACACAGGATTTAGTTATCAGAGTATCTGACCGAGTCACATGGGGAGGGCGGAGTCACACTTTTGAAGTTACCGCGAAGCAGGAAAGCAATGCTGAAGTAGAAGAGGAGGTCCCAGACAGAATAGATCAGGGGCCAACCATCAGTTCATCAGTTCCCCTCTCTGACCTCTGTTCTGTTGAGAGACCCCAAATTCTAATCTATTCGGTGTGGGACCTCCTGTTCTACTTCGGCACTGCTTTCCTGCTTCGCAGTAACTTCAGAGTGTGACTCCGCCCTCCCCATGTGACTCAGTCAGGTGACTGTACCGTGAAGCAGAAACTAAGCAGGACAGATCAGTTCAGGACACTGAGCTCTTCAGCTTTAAATTTAACTTAATGTGGTCTGTAAGACACTTAATGACAGTGTGTTTATCTATAAGCTCTGACACAGCAGTTCACTGTGTCGTGTGTGACAAGTCAGCTTTGTTTTAATGTGATTTATTTTACATATAAAAACATAATGAGGGTCATTTCTGGTCAAAATTTAATGACCTTACAGCTGAACTGTCATATTCATTAACTCATCAGTCTGTAATGATGACAGTATCTGACTGTGAGTTTGACTAAATGACTCTAAAACCAGCTCAGATGAGTCATTACAGACCTGTTTATATGATTTATTGGTCAAATCACTGAAAAAATCATCTTCAAGCACATGACTGGACTTTTCTCCTCCTCAAATATCTGTGTAGACAAACTCCAGTCAGGCTGGAGACCTAATCCTAGTCCTGAACCTGCCAGAATGAAGCTTTTTCAGCTTAAATACAGAGTCTGGAGACATTTTACTACTTTATGTCAGTGCTAATATACATCAGACACTAATATATATATATATATTATATACACTAATATACATCAGACACTAGTACTAGTAGTACTGTGTGCAGTATTGTGTGTAGTAGTACTGTGCAGTACTGTGTTTTAGTATTGTGTGCAGTACTGTGTGCAGTATTGTGTTTGTGCTGTGTGCAGTACTGTGTGCAGTGTCTAGTATTGTGTGTTTTAGTATTGTGTATAGTAGTATTGTGTGTTTTAGTATTGTGTATAGTAGTACTGTGTGTGGTATTGTGTGTTTTAGTACTGTGTGCGGTATTGTGTGTAGTATTGTGTGTTTTAGTACTGTGTGTAGTATTGTGTGTAGTATTGTGTGTTTTAGTGTTGTGTGTAGTAGTACTGTGTGTAGTATTGTGTGTAGTAGTACTGTGTGTAGTACTGTGTGCACTACTGTGTGTAGTAGTACTGTGTGTAGTATTGTGTGCACTACTGTGTGTAGTAGTACTGTGTGCGGGTCTTTGTCACCCGTTCGTGGGCTGCCGTGGCTGTCGCTCGGTCTTGCTCAGGCTTCCTGTGGTCTTATAAAAATGTTTTAGTATTGTGTATAGTAGTATTGTGTGTTTTAGTATTGTGTATAGTAGTACTGTGTGTGGTATTGTGTGTTTTAGTACTGTGTGTGGTATTGTGTGTTTTAGTACTGTGTGCGGTATTGTGTGTAGTATTGTGTGTTTTAGTACTGTGTGTAGTATTGTGTGTAGTATTGTGTGTTTTAGTGTTGTGTGTAGTAGTACTGTGTGTAGTATTGTGTGTAGTAGTACTGTGTGTAGTACTGTGTGCACTACTGTGTGTAGTAGTACTGTGTGTAGTATTGTGTGCACTACTGTGTGTAGTAGTACTGTGTGCGGGTCTTTGTCACCCGTTCGTGGGCTGCCGTGGCTGTCGCTCGGTCTTGCTCAGGCTTCCTGTGGTCTTATAAAAATAGCTTTTCAATGACAAGCCTGAATGAGGTCAGGCAGGAAACTTGTGCTAACACTTCATCCTCAGCTCGGCTCCTCGGCCAGCAGGGCCTGCGGTCAGTCGGCACAAGACTAAACCTGATCTTAGGACAGCTTCCACCACAGGTCACCTCCATATCAGACGTAACAAACCATCAGTCTGTGCCAACGTATCCACCAAACGGTCCACCCAATCAAATACACTGCTGCTCTGTGTTAATGTCAGTGTGTTTATCGTCACAGCCGTCCTCTTTATGTTCAGACGTCCTAATGACTGTTTACTAAAAACATTCACGTTACAGTTTGTGTGTGTCTGTGAGCTCGTTTTGAATGGTGAGG
>BRDA01011974.1:738-17008 GCA_036984385.1 Crenuchus spilurus
ATTTATAATGTAGGAAAAACATTAAAACATTGAATAACAAGGTGTTTCCAAACTTCTGACTGGTACTGTACTTTAGCGTAAGACTGTATACCCCATTGGTCTGAAAACGTATGTTTTCACAAATTGCCAGTAACTATCCATATGTCTACTGCAACTGATGAAATGAAGACTGTAACATGACAAATTACAGAAAACTGTTGTTCATTTTGTTATTTTTGTCCTATTTCTATGTTTTACTTTAATTTTGTCTACAGGCGTTGCTGTACATTCGTTCCATATCCTTGCCCTTCTATTTTCCATGAAAACGTTTTAAGCATTACAAATCAAAGTCACATATGTAAACAGATGTTTTATATAAAATGACAAATCACCAGCATTGTCCATATAACTTGCAGTCAGAAAAGAGTTCTAATTGTTTCCTAAAAGCGTAGTGCAGTAATCCCTTATTTTAAAGCCATCTGACAATGACTTTTACCTGTTTAAGAACACATACTATAAATCAGACATCATCCACGCCACTCATACTAAATGATCAACCAGTATTATTTATATAAGGCTTTTACCCTTTCAAAAGTCATCTTGTACCAAAAATTCCTTCCACGTTTGATTTGTCTTGCAAAACATTGCCTGTAAACTACATATTTGTGCTCTCGAATGTGTAAAAAAACAAGCAAAAAATGTACAGTACCAGTCAGACGTTTGGACACACCTTCTCATTCAATGTTTTAATGTTTTTCCTACATTATAAATAAACACTGAAGTCATCCAGACTCTGAGTGAACACATAATGAATCATGTAGTAAACTTAAAAGTGTTAAACAAACCAAAACATGTTTTAGATTTTACTTCAAAGTAGACACACAACTGATGTCTCAAACATATTAAGAGGCAAGAAATGCAAGTCATGAACTCTTGACAAGACACAGCTGTTAACTGAAAGCCATTCCAGGTGACTACCTCATAAAGCTGACTGAGAAAATGCCAAGAAAGCTGCATCTAAGCAAGAGGTGCTACTGTGAAGAATGTCAAATATAAACATTTTCTGGTTTGTTTACTTGTTTGTTTACTAAATAATTACAGATGTGTTTACTCATAGTTTAGACTTTAGTATTAATCTACAATGCAGAACATTTTAAAATCATGAAAAACCACTGAATGTCCAGAAGTGTGTCCAAACTTTTGACTGGTACTGTAAAAAAATTTTTAGCTTTACCATAGAAAGCCAACACACAAATGAGAAATACTAATACTGGATTTAGGATTCTTGCACATTTCTTTGGAACGTCTTTGGTTGAAAAAGGCTCTAGTCTATGTAATGCATAGTCTTGTCAGTTGCAAAGTAATTGAAGCAAAGGCATTCAGTCCCAGGTTCCTCTGATTCCACTCACAAGTCAGGTTACCAAGTCCTTCATAACTTCAGTGACTACCTGAAATACAAAAATCTGTGGTGAAGATGGTACCTGAGGACTTAGACTGAATGCCATTGAGTCAGAAGATTAAAAAAACCTTTTCATAATTGCTTCATTAAGATCACGCAGAGTAAAAGCCAACAACACTGGCACTTATCAAATCCCAAATTCTTACAGCATTACATTCAGAATTCAAATGCCACTTTGAGAATCTGAATGACAGAATAAGTCTCTATCTGTTCTTCCACTGTCCCTCTTACATCATCTGTGATCCCTTCGTTCTCTGGTCCAGTGGTCACCATCAAACCTTATTAATCAGTTATGTCCCATCAGCTGATCAAGAGATGTTTCTCACAATGAATGTTTTTGTTCTTGTGTGCTATTGGACTTTCCAGATGCCCATCCTCCAAATCAATTCCAATATTCAAGAGGACCAGAAATCGTAAAATTCCAGAATTGTTCCTAATCTGCATTCTTGATGACTCTTTGTTTGGTAAAGAAGAATTGAATTTCCCATTATCCTCTGCAACATCCTTGCAATGGCAGAAGAGGCAAGTCAGTCACATGATTGTACTTTGTCATCTTATTTATCCAGTTGGTTCAAAACAAAGAAGAAATGGGCAAAGCAGTTGTTGTGTGTTGCTCACTTGGTCAAAGCAATGCCTAATATGAAATGCCGGTCTGATGTTTGCAACAAAACCTCAAACACCTGAAGGTACGTTCCAAGTCCTTGTGATCTTGCTGCAAGGTAACTTTGCAAAGAGTTTCTTCACAATGCTAGTCCACTCTTCCTGCTTTTCGAAGATTAGTTGGGATCAGAACTAAACCCTGTTAGCACTCAAATCTCCAAGAAAATGGTTTGGCAACCACCTGCTGGTCCACTATCACCAAATAGTCCAAATTGTAATCTATCCTGTTAGCCATATTCTTAAAGGTCTTCAGACACTCCCCCTCTCTTCACTCTCAGGCTTCCAGTCCAGCCGCGTGGGCAGGTGTTGTAACTGCGCAGTCCAGGTGATCGCACACCTGAATCTTCTGACTCCAGGGAAGCGTCCGAGTCAGTGAGCGACCGGGTATTGTAGAGGCGGAGGGGAGAGCGAACCATGCGGGTTGGAGTGGGTGGTGGGCTGGTGAACGTTGGGGACTGGGCTCCCAGTGAGCGAGACTGAAAGGGGCTAGCAGTTTTAGGCTCAAATGGGAGGATACTGGTGCTCACCGGAGACATGGGAAGGCTGTTTCCACTTAGTGCTCCAGGCGATGGGCTGTTCTTCCGCTTGGCTGCGTTGATGATGTTCTTAGCCAGGAGGCGGTGGTTGGCCTTGGTATCTAGCGGACTGACTGGGGATTGGCATCTGTTTTCCCAAGGAGGAGACACAGGAGTGGTGGGTGTACGGTTACTGATGGGCCTGGAAAAAGGGGTAGAGGAGACAGGGTTCTGGAAGGGTCTTGGGGTCGGGGAGGAGGCAGTGATATTTTGGATCGACTTAGGAGTTGGTGAGGAGGGAATTGGATTATTGAAGGCTCTCACTGTTGGAGGAGAGGTGACGGTGCTATTGATGGGTCGAGGAGTTAGAGAGGTAACCAAGGAGCTGCGCTGGGTGTTAGGAGACCATACTCCACTGGGGGGCCCCTCTGGGCTGCTGAGGCGGCGGGACAGGCTGGGTGTCCAGGGAGTAGGTGTGCTGGAACGACTGGATGGGTTTACAACTGGAGATTCATCCTTAACCTAAAGATGCAAAAAAAAGATATTACTGTCAGCTACATCCTTTATTAAAGTAGCATAATGTACATTTGCCTAATAAATGCATGTTTATGACCTCAAAAACAGCAAAGGCACAGAGATGCACATGTGTAGATGTAGCAACAGGAAGGCCACTGCACTGTTCATAATGTTCATTATTTCCAGAGTTCCTGACTAAAGCTGTAAGCTAGTTTGTTAGAACAGGGAAACATCAAACGATGCAGTGTTGCAGCCCTTCAGGACTGGAGTTTGAAACCCCTAAACAGAGGTGCAGACCATGTGGGTAGAAGTGGGCAGTGGAACGGTGAAGGTTGAGGACTGGGTCATCAGTGAGGGGAAGTAGCTGGCATTCCCTGGAGACATGAAAAGGCTGTTTCCAATTAATGCCCCAAGTGATGGGCTGGCTGATTATCCAGGAGATGGTGGTTGGCTTTGGTGTCTATGGGCCTGACTGAGGACTGACATATATCAGTCCTTGATATCCCAAGGGGGAGATACAGGGATGGTGACACTGCTAATAGTGGAGGTGACATGGTTCTAGAAGGGTCTTGGGGTAGGAGAGCAGGCAATAAGATTTTGGATGGACATTGGACATCCTCATTGATCACGTGATTTAGATTAGACTGAGATTAATCTCTTTCCGGAAAGCACAGCTCAGCTCACATGAATAGGCCAAGTGTGCACATGCCAGCAAGCTACTGTGCTCAAATGTGTTTGAATAGGATCAGGAAACCCATAAACACACTCTAAACACACGCACAAGGGCTAAAAAGTACCTACAAATGCAATGTGAGGATTTCTGGAGCGTTCCAAATAAATAAAGCAAGCTCTATTTATTCTCCTGCGTTCTCTTTTTTCAGCATACTGAGCTTCGGTGCCCTGTTCAGGTTACTAGCATGCAGGCAGCGAGTACCACTAACCTTTGCTGAGATATGCGTTTACTTTGCTGAGCCTGCTTGGGTAGGTTTTCACCTCCAGAGAATGTGTGTACCATGTGAAAGGGTGGCCAGGGATCAGCCTGACCTGAAAGTTGGGTCTCCGTCCCATGGCAGAGGAACAAATTGCTGGAATTTCTGCAAATATTCATCACTGATTCAACTGGGATTGAAACTTCTTTTACTATTTAAAGTGTCCAATAGCCCCATTCTTGTAATACTTACTAAATACGATCAAAGCTCCTATTTGAGATCTTTTCATGCAGGCCAAGTTATATCCCAAGTTGAACTCAACAATAATGTAAAAGAAATGAATCTGTGTCTGCTAGGATGTTGCAGACCTTGTTGCATACATAAACTCTGCATGTTGTGTAGTGTTGCTGCTGCTGTGGTGTTTACTCTTTAGCTAGCTTACACTTTATCAAGATTGACACATAAGGAGATACTGAGGATTCACAATTACCTTTAAGCCTTTGGAGTCTGAGGGGGTTTCAGACACTCTGCTGTAGTCTGACACGCCTTCACTTTTTACAAATTACACCCATCTAAAATTATTTTTTTTCCAAACTGTTACACAGGCTTTAGTTCAGCATAAACTCAGCAACAACAGAGTCAGAACAGTAAGAGTGTCAAATTTATATTCTGATTAAATCTGCTCTAAACTTAGACTTAAACCTGTTTTCAGTTGTGCTGATATATTGTGAAAACACACTCTAAACATTTCTAGGCAAGACTTTTGAGCTCAGAACTGAATAAACAGGGGTGTTAGCTACACACTGCTCATTACAGTTTTTAGACATTGTATGTGATTTTATTTCTAAAGCTTAACTAATGTGAGGCGACACTCTGTTTTCATTTGTCACTAACCTTAGAGTGAATATTTATGAGATAGGTGTGAAAACTCAGGAGAGGTCTATTCTTCAGGTTCACCTCAGGTGAGAGGCCTTTGTTTGGATAAAATTCTACAAATTCCACAGCCAGTAATCCAATCAATGGCATGTCCAAAATTACCATTTTAGACAGATTCAGACATTGTCTTTTGGCGGGAAAATATGCACACCTGTCTGAGTCACACTCACAGACGTGTTTCTGCTTATTTAAGCTCCTCTCACAAGAATCTAAATATATATTTTGATTCAAGCTATATATATATTTGAAAAGTAGACCCTTTAAGGATTCTGGAGTATGATTAGTTTGTTTCTAGGACAAAATATCACAGAGTTATGTAAGTGTTTATGCATAATTTTGGTTTTGTTTGCGCAGGCAGGATCGCAGACTCCAAAGGGTTAATAGGGAATAAAACGTATTTTACGAGAAATAGCGGAGTGGCTCAAAAGCAGCTGTAAATGACAGATATGCTCAAGGTCATCGTTGACCTAGTTATGGAAATTTAAGGCCAATTTATAGTCAAAGTGTTGCTTGACAAATATGTAAAATGTGTGTCTACTAGTGTGTTGCAGACCTTGTGTACAGCAGAAAATGTGAAAAAGTGTAGTTTGATACACGTCTGGTTGTGATTTATGGCTGTGTTTACATTCTAGCCACCTTTCACTTTTTCAGGATGGATGGCTATGAGGACTGGATCAGTGAGGATGGATGGATGGTAAGAGTCAGATCTATTGATTCCAGTGTCTAGTGTTACAGGACAGGTGATTTTGCTGATCTGATGATCACAATTGGACTATAAATGGTCCTTTAGCGTTCATATCAAGGGCGAAAAACAAACAGTTGCTGACACCAAAGCACAATTGTCAGGAACCATCATAACTAGTTTTATGAGCTCAAAACATTATTTTCTATTTTTATTATTAAATTTTGATTACTTTTGCTATTACCTTCTATGTGTTAATGTAGACCAAATTAGGGCCAATTAGAGTTATTATACAGTATAATTGCTTGATCACAACAGTTGACATAATTAAATCACAATTATTTAAGTTGACCACGGTTACATTCTAAGTTTATTTTGGAATAATTAGAGTGTGAAGTGTGTGTGTTTTCATCATTTGTGTTGAAACCAATGTAGATCAAAGAAAGCAGTTTTCCTGAGCTGTGTTCAGTTTAAAGCTTTGGACGGACAGGAAGCAGATTAGTTAATCACTTTGTTCACTTTAGGATTGTACTGTTGCTTGCAATGAACAACATAAGATAAACTGTTGATCACGATGATTTATATGAAATTGAATTGTGATCTATAATTTATTAATTCTGAGAGGCCTAAAGCTAATGTTCAGTCCAGTGGGGTATTTCACAAAACAATATTTCTCAGTATAGCCAGGTAATTAAACCCAGAGTCAAGTCCAGTGGAAAAAGAGCGAAAGAACATTCCTGTTGGACAATCTTCAAAGCTGGGCTTAAGCTATCTGGCTAACATCGAAATCCTGCATTGTGGAATATCCTCCAGGACTGCAAGGATTCTCTTGTCCTACCAACACAATCTTTGAAAACTATAGTGTAGCGTATTTCTGCATAAATATGACCTAAAACATCATCAGAACTCCTAAAAGTAGATAAAGAGAACCCAGTTAAACAAATGAGACAAAAATATTATACATAAAAGTATGTGAACCTCTGCTTTCAGTATCTGGTGTGACCCCCCTTTACAGCAATAACTGTAACTAAACGTTTCAGTAACTGTTCTTTAAACGTTCTTTGGTAGAACGACTTGTGTGTTTAGGGTCGTTGTCTTGCTGCATGACCCACCTTCTCTTGAGATTCAGTTGATGGACAGATGTCCTGACATTTTCTTTAGAATTCTCTGATATAATTCACAATTCATTGTTCATCAATAATGACAAGCCGTCCTGGCCCAGATGCAGCAAAACAGGCCCAAACCTGATACCACCACCACCATGTTTCACAGATGAGATAAGGTTCTTATGCTGGAATGCAGTGTTTTCCTTTCTCCAAACATAACACTTTTCATTTAAACCAGAAAGTTCTGTTTTGGTCTCATCCGTCCACAAAACATTCTTCTAATAGTCTTCTGGCTTGTCCACGTGATCTTTAGCAAACTGCAGATGAGCGGTAATGTTCTTTTTGGAGAGCAGTGACTTTCTCCTTACAACCCTGCCATGCACACCATTGTGGTTCAGTGTTCTCCTGATGGTGGACTCATGAACATTAACATTAGCCAATGTGAGAGAGGCCTTCAGTTGTTTAGAAATGACCCTGGGGTCCTTTGTGACCTCGCTGACTATTACAGGCCTTGCTCTTGGAGTGAACTCTAGAACTTTGATACATCCCTGTTCTTTAAATTAAACAGGTGCCCACTCTCACCTGATTGTCATCACATTGAAAACACCTGACTCTAATTTCACCTTGAAATTAACTGCTAATCCTAGAGGTTCACATACTTTTGTCTCTCACAAATATGTCATATTGGATCATTTTCCTCAATAAATAAATGAACAAGTACAATGTTTGTGTCTCATTAGTTTAACTGGGTTCTCTTTATCTACTTTTAGGACTTGTGTGAACATCTGATGGTGTTTTAGGTCATATTTATGCAGAAATATAGAACATTCTAAAGGGTTCACAAACTTTCAAGCACCACTGTATTTCATAGTTCTAAGCATAAATGAGTGAGTTCTGCACTGTCCAGAATAAAACACAGACAGTAAAGACAAAGTAATGACACGATTGTTCAGTAGTAAAGCCGTGCAGAGAGAATAAAGAGGCCGGAGAGTTTTAGTTGTGTTTTAATCAAAGGGAAAGCAGAATGAAACATAAGAAAACAGTAGAAGAAAGAGAAAAGAAGAGCAGAAACTCTAGATGTAGGAATCGTAATACGATGATCTATCTGAACTAACTTGAAAAATCTTTCACACAGTCTTCCTGTCTCAGGTCATTTGAGTGTGTGGAGACATCCATTACATGAAATTATCACTACCTGCATTAGTGAAACTACACTAAAGCAACACTGTGAAAGTACAACAGAAGCCTAATTATATGTGTGTGGAAAAACAGAAGTGTTGCTGAAGGCTTAAAGACAGCGAAGGAGTTCCCTCACTCCTTATTTCACGTCTGTTTGCTCGTATTAAATTCCAGAATCATAGATCATAAACCCGAGACACCATCTGCGAAAGTGCTTTAAAGATCATGCCAGACTTCGACGTGAACATTTGGAAGGAGTGGAAGGACAACATACTGGTTTCTCACCTGAAAGATATTTGGCCTAAGCATCTTTCAACTGAGAGCTGCACTAAATCGCTATGGCTTTATTTAGTTACGTGTCCAAAAATAAGATGCAAGCTACAGGCCACAAGAACTGACAAAGTCCTCTGGCGGCCAGTTCCTGCAGTGGTTGCCATTTCTTAGCAAGAACACCTGATGTTTGTTACGTCCTATTGCGAAACTGCGAAAATAAACTACTGTCAAACATATTTCACCACTAAATCAGGAGCTAAAGTAATCCTGAATGTCTAAAGAGAGTCTTTGGTGTGAGAATAATCTATCGCATTTTCCTTTTAACTAGAACATCTCCCAACACCTGTACATGCCTGTTTTGTCAGGTAATCATACAAACAGCTTGGTGTGTCCCCTATTAAGCCTTGTCACGTATCTCTTTGGTCTGTAGAGTGAAGAAGAGCAGCAAAAGGTTTTGGAAGAAAAGTAGGCTTAAAAGAAGGAAGATGGTTTCCACACCTGTGGGGTAATCCCAACTTTCTTGGCAGAAAAGGTGGGTTTGGGTGCCTGGGCAGCCGACCGAGGTGAATCCATGCGTTCCAGAGCTACACCTGAGACTGGAGAAGTCAGGCCACTGCTTGTGGAGCTCAAAGGCATCATAGGAGGGGAGAAGCAATGGGCTGACCTGTAGGCAGCTGAGGGACTGTATGGAGTAGTGATGGAGCTGGATGGAAGAAAAGTTTGTCTGGAGTAGGAGGATCCTGTCAAAACAGGTTTGGGTGGTGGTGCTGCTCTGGGGAGGGTGCTCATGGGGTCCTTAGTCGGGTTGAGGATAAACAAGGAAGAATTGAGCTGGTAAGGCTGGTGCCGGGAAAGCTCCATTTCCACTCTGCTGCAGCCGTTCTCCATCGCTGGGCTTTCTGGGACCGGAGGCGGTGCAGGTGCTTGTACTTTAGCTGGAATATTCTTTTTCTGGGTGGCCTGTTGTGATTGGAGAGACTTTGAAATCTGTGCACTGATGTTGGAGGTGCTAACAATAGCCTTTACCCGGCCAGGCATGTTCGATGGATACACCCAGGAAGGAGGCAGGGACGATGTTGGAGAAGGAGATCTCCGTCCAGCTGTGTTTTCATGAACGTACCTCTCCATCCTGGTTTGGCGCTTGGTAAAAAGCTCTGCCCCCTTTCCAGATGCATCGGTCAAGGCTTGCTCAGGCTTATGCTCCATTCTGGTCCGGGTCCTGGAGCTTTTCAGCGTCGAGGCCCACTCCGGCACCAGAGCTTCTTCCACACCAGTTTCATTCTTGGCCAGGAAGTTGGAGGCTTCTGCTCCAAGGGCCAGCAGCTCCTCTTCCAGTGGCTCACCATGACCTCGTCCTCTCCTCACCTCATCTGTCCCCTGAACCAGAGACAGTAGCTCAGGGTTTGGAGGCAATTTAGGCTTCTCCTGAAAAGTGAACATGGCCTTGCGATTAGCCCTGCGGACGACACCTTCATCGAGTATACCTGTCCGGATAGGTGTCAGTGACCTTCTCTCACTCGTGAACTGAGGGATGAAGTTGGGACGAGGTACAGTCGGAGGTGCATAGTAGACAGGGGCTGGCTGGGGAGACTTAACTGAGGATGGTGGAGGTTTAGAATGGACAGATGGAGGTGGGCTTGTGTAGGTGGGAAGAGGAGGGGTTGGGTATGAAGGTGCAGGAGGTGGAGGGGAGAACGCTGGTCTGGAAGACACTGGGAAAGGTGGATCAACATGGGTCCTTTGTAAGGAATAAGAGGGTACTGGAGCATTGTCCAGAGCCGGACTTCCAGATGCAGTTGTTGTCACCGTAACAGGGGAGAAAAAGGGCCGAGCAGTCCTATTCATGAAGGCTGACTGTTGTGATGCTGGCTTAGCTGCTTGTCCATTGTGCTGAGTGCAGCCATTTGGGATGTCATTAAGACCTTCTACAGGAGCCTTGGGTGCACTGTTTAATTCCACTTGCTTCTGTCCTGCTCGGGCATCATCAGATGTAATCTCATCCTTTGTTTCCTCCGGTATCTCCTCGTCCTTTTCATTTACAGGGACAAAATGCCTGTCGTCTGCACGGTCCTCCACATCTACCAGCTCTTGCACCAGCTCCCCAGCCTCCTCCATGTCGCGTCCCCTGACGGATGGTCGCAGGACCTTTTGATTGCTTGTACAATTCAAGTCTTTTATCTGATTGTTACTCAAGTGCCCTCTTTCCCATGTCACTGTGCCTGAAGCAGGAGAGTCCGGTTGATTCCGGGAATTGTCCTCAACACCGCCTCCTCCAACGCTCACCAGTGTGAAGGCGTTGACTCTCTGTCTGCGGCGATTGAAGAGCTGGACTCCTCTAGAGTTGGAATTGGACGGCACGGTCAGCTGTGCTGCGATAATCTGACTCCGTGCCCTTGCTTCCTTCAGCTCCTTTTCTGAAAGACTGGCGCTTCGGCTGAGGTCTGCAAACACAAAAACAAAACAAAGATGGGAAAAAGGCAGAAAAAGTCAGCGAAAGGAGACAAGAATTTGGTGTCTGTACAATGACTTCACCACTTACGCACGGTCTAGCCCACATGCAAGACTACTGCTGTTTTCTCAGTTAACAAGGAGCATTGTGAAGTGTTACTCAACAAAGCTTGTAAATGTCAGACACTCCAAGTGCAAGCTATTCACGAGCCTGGTGAGGCATATACTATTTTAAAACCCATATAATTGTTTCTGTAACATGTGGTTCTGATTAGCGACTTTCTAGCACAGCCGGCCCGGGGTGATGCATATTGTTGCTGGGCCCTGTTTCGCATTAGAGCATCTGTAAATGAAGCCTGGTGACTCCTTTATCTTTATTTTCATTACTCTCTTGTTACTGTCAGGAGAATTTGGGATTTGCCTGAATTTTAGCCATATGGGATATCCTAACAGCAAGAGCCCAGTGCAGATGTCTCTTCATTTTAAAGATTTGACACAGTAAACTTATTGCTACCTCTGTGCTTCAGTGAATCCCTGAACACTGAGCAGGTTAAAAAAATTCAATACAGCAGCAACAAGTATGCCTATTGGCTTTTTTAAGAACAAGAGGACTCACTAGACTTTGTGCATTGCAAACAAAACATTTCTAAATCTACACACATGAACTGAAAAGCTTGCTGATCCACCATAAATCTACAAAAATGTTAGAGACTGTGGATGTCTCCAAATAACCAGGCAAAGGGAGATGTTAAACAAGCATCTTTCTGTTGGAAATGGCAGTGGTTTTATTGTCTCAACATAAGAGCTCTCATTCCATTCTGCACAAAGTATTTCCTTCAGCGTGCGGCTCCAGTCCCTCCCTTAGCATTCCTGAACTGCCGAGAAAATTCCCTGCTTCAGCCTGTGGCATGCACTCCGAGATCGCTACCAGACACCGGAGCCTCGGACACTCGCCCGGCTAAGATGATATGCTGACACACACTCAAACATATGATTACTGGGCACACGTCGCAGTGAAATGATAAAACAAATGTGTCTTTTTCACTTTTAGCTTTTGGTTACAGTGTTTTTAATGGTCAGCGTAATTAATGCAACCAGTGGTTACTTATTGTTGAATATTGTTTATATACAGAGGTGGATTTAGTTTTTTTTATGCCCAAGATAAAAGATTAGTTTAGATCCACATTATTAGTTTTTAACATTCAGGTTTTTTTTTTCATATTTATACCTTTTTCACTTAGTTTTACTTTTAACTTAATTTAAGGATGCATTAGTAGTTTGGTTCATTTTTATTTTTAGGTAAATAAAAATACATTATTTTAGTTAAATTATAATAAATCATGCATTTATTATAGTTTAGTTTTTATTTACTTTTAGTTTTCAGTGGTTTGATAGGTGATAAGATAATAGTAATTATTTGATTACTACAAAACAACACTGTAAATATATACGTATGGAATAGTCCATACATATTTGACAGGGGAGATTAATAAAGTGAAAAATTATATACATTAATAAAAATCTATTTTGGAATAAGTTTAATATCAACACATACAGTATAGCTAATTTGCATTTAGGGTCCTCATGCTGTTGTTTACATATGTAGTATATGATGGAGGGTAACAGTACACTGAAGTCACAGTTCAGTTCAGATCATGGTTTGGACATCACGGTTTGGTACATATCAGTGTGTTATGTACCAAAGTTTATTAACAGTACATTGTAAATAATAGAAAGAAGTGCTTGAAAGAAGTGTAGTGAAGTGAACTACACTACTGAAATAAAAATAATATTAGTTAAAAATGTTATTAATGCCAAAAATGTAAGAATGTCTGTATGTTAGCTTAATGCTAACATAACATATGGAATGCCATTGATTGGCTAATAGTAAAAAAAAATTAAAAAATTAAAAAAGAAGGGAATAGAACAATTTATTAAACATTACTGCATTCTTAAAACAGATGGTTCATCAAGGGTTGTTTAGTAATAAAATGGTTCTATATAGAACTATAATGGAAGGGTTCTGCAGATTGATGAGGAATGTGCTGTAGATGGTTCCATACAAAACTGTTTTGAAAAGAGATATAGCATAAAAAAAATGGTTCTATTATTACAAGCTTGACATTGTAACGATAGCAGAACTCTTTTGAGGGCTATATAGAACCCTTTAGATCTATATAGAACCAAAAAGTTCTGTATAGAACCATCTACAACACTTTACTCATCATTCTGAAGAACCAAATTTTTTTTTTTACTAAAGAACCCTTAAAGAACCATCCTTTTTAAAAGTGTATTTTAAGGATGGGGTGACCAGCCAAAATGGTTTAAAAATGGAAAACTGGCCATTTTAAGTATTAAATTCTAAGTATTCTCTGTATGACTGCATGCACCAAACCACAACATCCAAAATGTGGTAGTTCATGAAGAATGAACTTAATACATCTCTAGTATATGAAGTTATCCTGACTTTTAACACTGTTATTTAAAATACCTGTACTGATTATGTCTTGCTTATAGGCCACAACGTTGTTTTTTAAGGCTTTACAATGTCTAACAATGAATGTGATGTAATGCTGAGCTTAAGAAGGTTGTCCTTAGAAATATGTCCATTTAAACATAAAAATTAAAAATGTTTTAAACCCCCTACTTTAAAATCTCATCCTGAAATCCTTCACACTGAGAGTGATGCCATTGTTAATGGATTAAATGGCTCCCTAGAGGGTGTTGACTCACTACTTTAAGTGTTGTCAAATAGTGTAATGTAAACACAGTCTGTTTCCCTAATAGAGCTGTGATTAATTGTCTGTTGTGTGTTTCTCTGTGGGAGTTTGAGCTTTTATCTTTATTCTTGCATTATGAAGCTTGGCAGGATGCTTTCGGCGCACTTTTCCCACCCCAAGCATGATCGACTTCACCCTGCCAGCACCCTGTTTGAGTTATTTTTTGCAATTAAATTCAAAAGTTGTATTTAAATCATTCGTTGGCAATTTTACGAGCAGATTTGTCAAGCTTAAAAGAGCTTTTTTTTTTTTTTTTATCACACGCTCTCTGCTTTGCCACCCGCCAGGAAAACTCTCCTCTGAACTGAACCGGTGGTTAACATTTTCCATTTTCCTTCTGAGCAAGTATGCATCTTCTGTTTCTTAAATTCCTACAAATGTTGTGTCTGAAACTCTAAAGCTAAACAAGTGAATTTTAAGCTGCATATGTGAAGCAATAAACCCAATAATACACAGATGGACACACTTGGGAGGACACTAAGGCCACACACGAGAATATTTACAACTTATCTAAACAGATGTCTTTATGATAATGAGAACTAATTCATAAATCACTACCACATAAACTAAACCACTACCACACAAACTAAACCTCTACCACACAAACTAAACCACAAACTTAACTCTACCACACAAACTAAACCACATACCACATAAACTAAGCCACAAACTAAACCCCTACCACACAAACTAACCCTCTGCCACACAAACTAACCCACAAACTAAACATCTACCACACAAACTAAACCACAAATTAAACATCTACCACACAAACCAAACATCTACCACACAAACTAAACCACAAACTAAACATCTACCACACAAACCAAACCACAAACTAAACATCTAGCATACAAAATAAACCACAAACTAAACCTCAGCTACACAAACTAAACCATAAACTAAATCTCTACCACACAAACTTAACCCTACCACACAAACTAAACCACAAACTAACTAACTTCCACACAAACTAAACAACAAAATAAACATCTACCACACAAACTAAACCACAAACTAAACATCTACCACACACACTAAACCACAAACTAAACATATACCAAACAATCTAAACCACAAACTAAACCTCTACTCCACAAACTAAATCTCTACCACACAAACTAAACAACAAACTAACTATACCAAACATACTAAAACACAAACTAAAACTGTACCACACAAACTCAACATCTACCACACAAACTAAACCTCTAACACACAACTAAACCACAAACTAAACCTCTACCACACATTCTAAACCACAAATTAAACCTGTACCACAAAAACTAAACCTCTACCACTCAAACTAAACATCAAACTAAACTTCTAACACACAAAGTAAACCACAAACTAAACCTGTACCACACAAACTAAGCCACAACCTAAACTTCTACCACACATACTAAACCACAAACTAAACCTCTACCACACAAACTAAACTTCTACCACACAAACAAAACCACAAACTAAACCTCTACCACACATTCTAAACCACAAACTAAACCTGTAGCACACAAACTAAACATCTACCACACACTAAACCACAAACTAAACTTCTACCACACAAGCTAAACCACAAACTAAACCTGTACCACACAAACTAAACCTCTACATCACAAATAAAACCACAAACTAAACCTCTACCACACATTCTAAACCACAAACTAAAGCTGTAGCACACAAACTAAACATCTACCACACAAACTAAACTTCTACCACACAAACTAAACCTGTACCACACAAACTAAGCCACAAACTAAACATCTACCACACAAACTAAACCACAAATTAAACATCTACCACACAAACCAAACCACAAACTAAAAATCTACCACACAAACCTAACCACAAACTAAATCTCTACCACACAAACTAAACATCTACCACACAAGCTAAACCACAAACTGACCTCCACCACATAAACTAAACCCATGTCATACAAACTAAATCCTTACCACACAAACTATACCCATATTGCAGAAACTAAACCCATGCTGCACACACTAAACCTATGCAGCACAAACTAAACCCATACCAAACAAACTAATCTCCAAATTAACCCTACCACACAAACTAAACCACACAAGTAAACATTTACCATATAAACTAAACCCATGCTGCATAAACTAAACTATACATACTAAACCCATAAATCACAAACCAAACCCCTACCACACAAACTATGACAGGTACATATTTAAACCTCTTTTACACACAACCTCCATGATATACACACGTTACACCTCTTCCACACAGACTAAATCTCTAAACCTGGTCAGCTGGTGACTCTTTGGCTGATATTTAAAGAGCACAGCGCTGCTCACATGCTTATTAACGCACAGCGTGTAGCTTTATTACAATAACAGTCCACTTCTCTTCAGCTGTGACAGACATTCAGAGGTTTAAACTGGTCTTCTTTATTTGAACATACTGGAGTTCAGTATTTAAAGACCACAAGTTTAGTAACATTTCTGAGCTAAAATAAAAAGTTAACAGTTCACTTTTAAAAGTTAAAAGTTAGCACTTCTACTGACAGTAACTGTTAGTAAGAGGTTAGTATAGAATTTCATGTTTCCTCAAGAACTCAAGTAAATTCCCACAGAAGCTTTCTCTCTTTCTTTTCCCTCATTCCATCTTTTCCTCTTTTCCTTACCGTTCTATACTCTCAGCTCTGGCGCTCTGCCTGCTCTTCCTCAGCCTTATGCTGGTATGACTCTCTCTACAAACTTTCTCTCCACTCTCACTCTTCTCTCTCCCTCTCTCCACTCTTCTCTATCTCTACCCTCACTCTCTCTCCCTCCCTCCCTC
>BRDA01011976.1:8403-18892 GCA_036984385.1 Crenuchus spilurus
ATTTAAATGCCCAGTTGTCAGCTGATGACCTCAGAGCACATGTTTCGCATTTTTACTGGAATTGCAGCCATGAGTTGTGTAATTTATGAAAGAAAGTAAGTTTATACACTGTTGGGGAAGTTTTGGTTGAACTAGATTGGGAAAATTATGTTTTTATTGTTCTGATATTTAAACCTTTATACAGATGTAAACAGACCATATCTCTGTCCAGGGCTGCAGCTCACGCTATCGGTGTCTGATGAGCGATCTAATGATTTGTGTAACATGTCTTAGCTCTGACAGTCACATATAAGCAGTTAAAAGCTGTTTTAAGCTGCGGAAAGTATTTTATGGCTGTTTTTAGCATTTTGACTAGGTTTAAATGCCAGTTATGACCTCATGTGACCTTTGTACTAAAATGTGTATGTGGCTTATAGGGCATGGTCCTAATGGTACAGATCTAATGCAAATTTGAACTTGAAATTTAATTTTTAAAAAAAGACTGGATCTAATATGGTCTAAATACTGTAATATGGAGTATAAAAATGATTTTAAGAAAAAATATCACTGAATGCCTCCTTTTGTTTTACATTTAGAAGCCAAACTTAAGAAAATTGAATCACTCTTATGATACAAAACACATTATTCTTCAAACTGAAGGGTTCTTGAACAAAAAAACACCAACAGTTTGCAGTTTATTCCATGCAGTTAGAAAGTAATAATCCTTAAGATTAGACCATGAACATTCAGGCGAAAACTAAGGAAAATACCCTTGGAGCACAAGAGGTTAAACTACAACTAACTATGAATGAAAAATGTCTGTCTTTTTATTCTATTACACCTTACCTTGCACTCTTTGCCATATTTCTCTTTTGTCTATTCAAAACAAAAACAACAAACAGTTGATCAGTAATACTGATTGAGTATCACTATATTCACACACATACAGTTAAATAGCATTAATAAATTTACTGATTAGATATGTACTAAAAACATAAAACCATAATCCAATGAAAACTTAAGATAATGGCACATTAATTTAGATTAAGTAATTTTGGAGTATTTCTCTTTGTTTGTGCATCATGAAACATTCATATGAAGTAAAAGGCACCTGCTGTACAAAAATGAACACAGCAAAAATCAAAATTAGGTCAACATTAAAACTTTTGCATACTCACCATTCGGATGTAAGGATTCTCACCCAAACATGTTTGACAGAGAATAGGGAAGTCCTGTTTAAGCAAAGATAAATGAGATGCCAGTAAGAATAAAAGAACATCTTAAAAATGCATGAAGTTCATTATATAGCCAATACAGCAGAGTGATTATACACAGATACCTTATAATACAAGCATGTTGCCGTGGATCAAATGTTGTGGCTGTGAATATAAAATAACTGCTTTGTGGTAAAGCTAGGTTTGTGTGTTTGTCCCCCAAAAAGTTATCCTTCGTGTTTAAACATTAACATCCTATTTGCAAAGAATTATGACTACCATTTGTTTCGAATAAACTCTGAATGTCACAGATGCCACGTGACAAAGTTTGCATGTAAAAATTATCAAACACACCAGTCAGTTGAAGCAGAAGGCAAAATGATCATCACAGGCAAATGACATAATCAGGACTTATGTCAAAAGGAGTGTGCCAATATGGTACTGGGCAAAGGATGGTAGCATCTTGAAACCTGCTAACTTTGTGGCATTTTCTACAGCCACTGTAGTGAAGGTGTACTGAGAATGAACTTCTCATACATTAAGTGCCTTCAAATAACAGTGGTGCCCAATGTTCTACTGATGTCAGAGAAGAATGACCACTCCAGTGATACAGATCAATCGAGGCACCACAGTGGACCAGTTAACCGCCAACATGAACAGGACCAGTGAGGAAAGTGTCATTGATCACTGTCATTTAGTGTGACTCATGTTCATTAAAACCCTAATATAATGCAGTAAAATTGAATTTTAAACCCCAAACCTTTTTTGCATGAAGAAACACATCACTCATTACATACTTTGTTAATATTAGATTTTCCCTTCTTTGACAGTGCAGAAAGATTGTGTTTAATCAATGGACATCACTCATTTCATTGCAACATAAAGTATAGCTGTTTACTGAAATTGAGGTTCAATATTATTCATCAAGATATTCCATAAGTATAAATATTATTGTAAGAGTCTAAGAAAGTAGCAGAAATGTCCAGAAAACAGTTCTGAAAAGCCTTCAAGTTTCAGAAGACCATTTATGCATGTTTTTTTCTATTAACAAACATAGCGGCGACTCATTTTTTACCCTTACAACATCTCAAAGGTTAAAAGGAATGTAGTCAAAGTAATGTTAACACTAGCTAACCGTATTAGCTAACTTTGTAGTTTAATTCACTTCATAACAATATAAAACTTGGCTAATTGGTAGCTTGTTGTGCTAAATGAACCACCGAGCTAAATAACTTGATTAAACGGACCACGGTTACACTGAAAGGTGATTTCTAGCTCACCTGTGAATGAAAGCTACGCTAAGTCCCGTTAGCACAGTACTGGCGGCTAGTGCGGTTAGCTAGCTAGCATAGCTAAACAAAGCTGTGAACGCACAAAAATCCCTGCAGACGTGTAGCTGAAGCGGTTATAAGAGCCGCAATATGTTGTGTAATACTAGATATTATATACTTACCGAATCCTCCCAGTGTTGTCTGTTGTATGTGTTAGCTCCTAAGGATGTCGCCATTTTCCAACAGGGCTAGTAGAAATGATTGTTTAGTTCATTGAACTCAGTTGTAGGTGCACACAAAGCGGATTATCGCCGCCTACTGTTATGGGAGGACTATCATAGTCAATAAGTCAATTTGTGTTCATAATTTAATTTAAAAAGTTAAACTATCATGTATTTTATATTCATTACACATACAGTGACATATTTTAAGACTTTTTTCCATGTATTATTGATATTGTTTTACTAGTAATTTAATCCAAATTAAATATTCTAATAATTTGAGATTCTGGATTTCCGATCAACAGTAAAACAAACAAAAAGGCTTGAAATGCCACTACGTATAATGAATATAAAACATTTCTGAATTAAATTATGAACACAAACATTTTCACAATATTGTCATATATGGAGATGCACTAGTACACATGAAAATTGTGATTTCAGTCACTGACAACAGAGATTTTTTAAAATTGGAAAGTTTAAGTAAAACGCTTCCCATTGGTCGGTTTATGCATGCTTGCTTTTCAATAGTTAAGCATGTAGAACTCTGTTAATGAATTATTGCTATACTTATATAGCACCTTTCTAATATCTAAGGATGCTTTACAATTAACACATTCAACACAATCATTTTACACACTTAGATCTCAACCATACACCAGCAAAAAGCCGCAGCCAATCACAGTGTACAGTGTACCGGAGGTGATCGTTCACCTGAAGGACTGCAGTACTAGTGGGATCACTATACTATAAACCAGCAATTCTCAACTGGTGGGTCCACGCTCTGAGTGGGTCGTGGACAGTTTGACATAAATACATTTTAAAACAATTACAAATTAAAAATAATTAAAGCTTATCTGATGATGTACTCGTTGCTCATCTAGAACAAAAAGACACAGAGAGGCAGCATCAGATGCACGCAGCATACTCATTTCTATGGTAACCACCGTTTGTTTGCCCGTTACCCTTCTCTTTAAGTTTGTGATGATGTTCAGAGGCAAGATGGCAAAATGCAGATATACCCCGGAGCATTTGAAATGTGGATTTTCGTTCATTGAGGACAAACACAGACAGAAACCTCAGTGTGTTATTTGTAATGAAGTGCTGGGCAAGTAAACATCCCAAGTAATGTGACATTTACAAACAAAACATGTCTGTAAAGCCAAGCTGGTAGAGCTTTTTAAAAGAGGACTTCATGAGCTGAAGGCACAGACTTAATTTGGGGGTGGGATGGGACGTGTCGCTTTCGCTTTTAAAAAAGGCAGTTTTGGTCCCCTGTAGTTTTTACCTTCCAAAAACAATGTTACGCTGTTAACAGGAGATGAGTCGAGCATTAGAATCAGCAGAAATACAAGCCACTCAATCTGAAGCCTGTTTACCTTTAGACCATGCACAAGCTCATCAATTGGCTCTGCCGTTTCTTGCTAATGTGTGATTGGCTGTCTCCGCCGTCACTCCATCAAACAGTGTTTAACATTTGAATCTGTGTCTGTGTGCCTGCGGCTACCAGTCTGTGATAAGCTGTCCATTTACATGTTGAACTATTGCCAAAATAATTCCGAATTTCTGCTTGTTTTTACTCAGAAATTAGGTATAATTTTATGTAAATGAGGTCTGTTGACCATACAATCTAAACATAAGTTTAAAACTGTTGGTAATGCGTTGGAGTGAAGTTGACTGAAAAGGATTGGGTGATCATTTTATGCTACATGCTTTTAACAGTTATATTTAAATAAATACAAGTTATATTATTATTAAATATATATTTAATAATAATATGTAATAATATATTAATATATCTTTAATGATAAATATACATTTTATAATTGTATTATTAATAACACTTAATAAATATTATTAGTATATTATTAATACTAACAAGTAAAATATAAATCATAATTTGTAAGTAATGTATTGTAATAATAATAATAGTTATTTGTTAGTTTAATAGATAGATAGATATATACTTTATACTTTATTAATCCCTGTAATTCATAATATTAATTTATGTTCCAGCACCCTGCCCTGCCGGTCGTGTCCCCCCGAAATCTCAAGGCAATTTTTTTTATATAAATTTGTTTGGGTTGTATTCTATAAAAGTGGGTCATGACTTAATGACCATGAGGAAATGTGGGTCCTGGACTAAGACCAGTTGAGAACCCCTGCTATAAACCATATCTGGATGTACACCCATACATTCACACGCAGACATACACATTCACACACCAGGGTAATTTAGAGTAGCCAGTTCACCTCACATCCATCCATGTTTTTGAATTGTGGGAGGAAACTGGAGTTGCTGGAGGAAACTCACGCAGATATGGGGAGAACAAGGAAACTCCCCCTAGATGGGAACTTGAAGCCAAGATCTCAGAGCTGAGAAGTGAACATGTAATGCTAAACATCAAGCCACCAAAAGTGGACTCTGTTATAGAATTTACCTTTTTATTACATCACAATCTGAATCTAAAGCTCTGTTCATTTGTAAAGTTAGAAATGTTAGAAAATAACCACATCTTATCTCTCCTCAGGACTCTGTATTGTAGCCACAGTGCCATCAACCTCAGTGCTTATGCTCTGTATGGCTTTATTATGAGTTGTAATTGTTTTAAACTGTTATGTTTATCATAGAAAATATACACTTTTAATATAAAGGTTCAATTGTGGCTTCAATATATTATGTTGAGACATCAATTTATTTTCTCCTGAATTAAATATTTTGTGGCTATGCACAAGAAAACAAATAATTGGTCAGGGCTATGGAATATAGATTACTTATTAGTACAATTACATTAGGTGACTATGACTCTATATTTTTTCAGGGATTTAATCATAAATGTAGTGCTGCACAAGGGATTAAATACTCTCATTTATTTTTGCATGTGGTTATAAATAGCCTCAGGCTGAATATCAGCGATTAGGAATCATCTCTAATGGAGATATAAGCCTGACTTAGAAAGTACTTTATGTTATGATCAGTGGCAGATGTATTCAGGGAGGAAAGGGTTCAAGAGTCATCCACATATAACTGGCCTGAGTATTTTTTTCTAGGTAATTTCTATGCTGTGGGGAGCTCATCATACAACATAAATGAATAAATTAAAAATAATGACCAGTGTATAATTCACCCACAATTTTAGATACTTCATTATAAAACACTACATAACATTACTAGAGAAAAATCACAATAATCAAGCATGACATCCATCCATCCACCATATTCTGCTTTATCCTGATCAGGGTCACGGTGAGTCCCTTACTCCTTTACTGGACAGAGTGCAGAGCACTACACTATCTTAGCTAAGCCCAGTTCAGGGTGACAATCCAACAGTCCATTTTTACCCAATTCATTTGACCTCCATGATTTTGGAGTTCGCAGAGGAAATCCATGAGGAGAACATGGAAACTCCACCCAGATGGGGACTTGAACCCAAGACCTCAATCAGGGGCGTAGCAGCAAATTTGGGGCCCTGTACACTCACAATGTCAGTGGGCCCCTATAAACGCCAGTAAACGAGGCACATGAGCAAAAAAGGGGGGTATTTATTTAAATAAAAAAGCATAAATAAGGTTTTAAGCTACAAACAGATCAGATTATGTTCATGTAGACTATTTACATGTTGATATATGCGGCAGAAATATTGCTGGTGGATCATTTATTAAGTCTCAGCACAGAGTTTCACTTTTAGCTCTGCTGTGTTAGTAGACAATAGGCTTTAGCACACGCAGACTAACTTACTTTAAACTTAAGGTAAACAACTCACATTTAGGCAGCAATTCTACCTGTTAGCTAGCTAGCTAGCTAGCTAGCGCGCTCTCTCTCTCTCTCGCCACTGTTTGTTTCTGAAACTGGTTAAAGTTGATAACTAACGTTAGCGGCTCATAATTGTCTTTATACTTACAGACACAAGCACCCTGGTTGGCAACTAACTAAACTAACGACTTCACGTGAGCCTCCAAAAATCAGCAGCAGCTGTCTGGAGTGGACTATAACTTTAATTGGACTTTGCATAATAAGAAAACAAGGTTCACCTTTGGGAAAGAAAGCCGTCAACACATGTCTCCCCTCATTCTGCCTTCTTTCTTTTTCCTCCCTTTCTTCTTTTGAAATCCTGATTTCTGCTTTTTAGCAGCATGATGGGTAGCACCATCATTCAATCAATCGTTACACTTGTCGTTAGTCGCTGTTGGGCGGACTAAACCATTTTGGGCCTCCAAGAGGGGGCCCCAGTATGTCCAATATGTTGAGAGGACTGTGACTAAAGTTCATTCCCTCAGTTGATATTATCAATATATTTGAAATATGAATTAATAAATAATTAATTTGAGGGTCCAATTCATTCAAAATAAAAACAACCAAAACAAAAAAAAATTAATTCAGGATTTTTATGGACCCCTCTCCCTACTCGGGCCCTGGGTAGTCAGGTCCACTTTTCCCCCCCACTTCCACGCCCCTGCCTCAATGCTGAGAGGTGAATGTGGCTGATATAGTGTTGGTCCTCTATGTGGATTCAAAACAGCTCAAACTTACCAAGATATGGATTCTACAAGACCTCTGAAGTTGATATCTGGCAACAATAGATCCCTAACTGATGCTTTAAGCTGTGACTTAATTATCCAGGACATCCCACGGATATTCAATTAGATTAAGGTCCAGCGAATTTGAAGGCCACTGTCAGTACATGTTCACCACTACTGAATGGGAGCACCCCAAAAGATTTGTCTCATCTGAGTTGCCTCAAGCCTGTACATTCTTCTGGTCATAATTGTTTAGCTCTTGTAAAAGCAGCTCAGGTCTGCATACATACATATGTTTCTCCAGCATCCAACGTGTCATCTATGAAAATCACATCTACAATATCCTTGATATTTACATGTACTACTGTAACAATATGATTTACTTTATTTGTTTCTTCTGTGAGTGGTTGGTTTTAATGTTGTGGCTGACTGGCATATATGTCTAGGGTGATTATAGTAATATAACTTATCACTTCTTGTATTTCCACTTCTTGTACTTTTTTTTTTTTTTTTTTTTGTAAAGGCAGTCGCTTTTCTTTTGTCCAGTAAAGGAGTCCACAGTTATAAAATGTTCTAAATGTAATGGAATATTGTTGTGATAAACCATCTTGGCATAACATAATGTTTGATATTAAATAAATATTTACTTGATGCATATTATGGCACTTGAGTTGTCTTTTGTTAATACTCCACGGTGGTCATCCTCTTTTTCAAGCACATAAAACCATTTGTGTAACAAGATATGACCACAGTGGTCTGTTTCATCAGGTTAGGGCAGAGCTCACATTTCTTCAGCTGTAAAGCTGTGTAAAGGTGAAGAGGTCAGCAAATGTTAAAGTGAGAAATAATGGCCTCATTGAGACAGGACAGTTGAATGGATAAGAGACATGAATATTCCTTCCTAGACAGACAAAAAACAACAAGAGAGCATTGACTCAGCTAGGAGATACTACTAATAAAGAAAACTTGCATTGAAAGAAATACAGTGCTTGAAAAGAGCTGAACATGTGTGTGTGTGTGTGTGTGTGTGTGTGTGTGTGTGTAAGGCTGAAGTATAAAGAGTGAGAGGAAGAGAGAAAAGGGGCCGTGTGTGCTGTGTCTGAGACTGAGTGACCTATTATGACATCTTGATGGCATTCTTAATTTCTGAATTTTCTGTCATTCATTTCTATGAAAGATTTTGTTATTTTGATTAAAATTTATGAAAACTACAAATCCAATCAACCTTTGAAAAACACTTTGATTAGAGTACTATAATGACCCGAAATGAGAAGCATCAACCCATATTCAACTAAAGGTATTTTTACACCAGTAAAATTTGACTTGAGTAGAAGTAAGAAACTCCTGAAATGCTAAAGTAAATGGTCACCAATATAAAGTGTTAATCATTAAACTATTCAATACATGTAACTGGGAAAGTTGGAAATGGATCTGACGATTTATTTATAAAAGAAATGGGGGGGGGGAACAAAACAATCTAAACGTGTGCGGGCGCCTTCTAGCGGTACGAAGGCGCAGTACATCTCAGCTCTGTGAGAGTTTGTATCGGTGAGCTTGAGCAGAGAGAGAGAGAGAGGACTTATCTCTGGGTCTGCCAGCAGGAAAGCCTCTCCACATTTAAACCGGGACGCCCCACTAGTGCTGTAGTCGAAGGAGCTGCAAGCGCACAAATGCAGCTCCAATGCCGCTCATTCTCCAAGCTTGACTGGATTTATTCACGACAGTACATTCCTGCTATTTCTAAGACACTGAATAGGTGAGCATATCAGTGTTTATTTGGGGATTTTCATTGGATAATTGTAGCTGCTTCGCTAGCAGGCAAACGAGCAGCACAGATTCTCAGAGAAACATTAGCAGTCCGTACTGTTTCGTGTATGTAGCATTGTAGGCTAACTGGCTGCTATGCCAGTGGATTCCCCATGGTAGCCGTATATTAGACTAATGCCAAAGACATTATGATTTGTATTAGCAGTTGTCTGTTTTGTCAGGACAAGCTAACTTGCTCAAGCTCGGTGAGGAAGGTGTGAGGATGAACTGTAAAGCAGCTAATATGAACTAAAGCGCTAGCTTAGCTGGAAAGTGTAGCTTTTCCACTCACCAGCTACATTTAAGTTACTTTTTCGTTGTCCGGTTAACTGCCTGGCTGCTCTAAGTCTATTTAAAATGGTCCTTTCAGTTAGGCATCTGGCTAACTCTGTGTATTTGTGTTATACCTACTTTATATTAGCTAAGCTAAGAGCTGCCATAAGCCATTACCTATATAATAGAGCAGGCGCGGTGGAGTTAGCTTGTTAGCTCTCTTGTTGAAACTTCAGCGTTAACGTTAGTTACGTTAGCCGTCGAGTTTTCTAGTTTAGTTAGCCAGCATAGTCAGCTAACTAGGCAGTGTGGTACATTAGCCCTAATCTCTCGCATCAAGACTGGCTAAGCTCATTCGTCTTTCAGTCAGCTTTGGTGACGCTAAAATAACTTGGCTGGCTCACTTAATGTTTAGTTCTTTCATTGGGTTGGGTCTCTGTATAACTGACATGAGCGTTGTCAGAAGTTATTCAGCGTTTATTCAAACAGTTACATGTGTTTGCCTTGTTGGGGTAAAACAAACCAGCTTGGCTGAACTACTCTTTGCTTGAGTACACGTGTGTTTATATGAATGAATAAGCCCATAAATGCTTGTTTACAGACTGTTCTCTAGAGGATGAGGACAATTTGAGCTATATTCTCTGCCTGCTCAAGGTAGCTCTCTCAATTGAGCTCTGAATGTTTTGTTAGCTTCTTAAAGAGATTATACAGGTAACAAGAAGCCTCACAGCTCCCGGAGAAGCTGATTTTGTAGATACTAGTAAGGGTAATCTATTTTTTTTAATCCAGCTGACAAAGTCCCATCCCTATTTTCAGAAATCCTAAAGCAAAGCCCCCATGCTTTGGAGAGAGTGTATACACTACCTACATATCTCATGTCTCATATATTACTTATCTCCTATCCACTACCTGCCTATCTCAATATCTACCTATGTCATATACACTCCTTACCTATCTCATGTCTCATACACTAACTCCCTGTCTCGTACACTAACTCGCTGTCTTGTGTCTCGTTCGTATGTAAGAAAGCAATGTTATCGTAATGTAGACATTCTCAGTCTTTAACCCATTAACACTAACTTACAGGTTTACAAAAGCATCTAGCTACATTGGCTATGTCATGTCATGTCATACGCCGTCATCGCTTCGCGATGGTAGGCTGCACAGACGAGTCACTTCTCTCCAATGCCATCTGTCTCTGGTTGCT
>BRDA01011976.1:18992-34547 GCA_036984385.1 Crenuchus spilurus
TTTGATCTGTGATTTGTGTTCTATTCTGAATAAAATATTAGATGTTGGCACCTCCACATCATTGCATTCCGTTTTTATTCACAATTTTAGTGTCCCAACTTTTTTGGAATCTGGTTTGTAAATTTGACAGACAAAAAGGTAAAAGATTTTCAATGGTTTCAATGAAGAACATAAAGTATGGAGTGATTTTTGTGTAAAAAGTTTCACAATAGCAAAAATAAATCTGCAAGCAAAATCCACAGAAACATGACCATAAAGTATATCTCGTAAATGCAAAAAATAAAACATTTGCATTTTGACACTTTTTGGTTTCAGTGCGGTTTTTTTTTTTTTTTTTTTTTCTCCACAATTTTTAGTTTCATTATTTTTGTATTTTTGAATCTCACTTTGCTTCTGCTCCTCATTTTTTGCTTCTGACTTTTGGAACACTTTTCACGTGTGGGTGGGACTTAGAAGGCGGCGTTAGCCTTGAATTTCCATTGGTCACTAACAGCGGCTTTGAGTCCGCCTCTGAAACAGAGACACGCCCACCACGTCTGCTTCACACACAGCGTTTTCAAACATGGCGGGACGCAGGGTTTGTAATTCATAGCAGCAGTTGAATTGAATTTTGTCATTAAAGTTTATACAAAGGTTATAATTAATTGTTAAATGGTCTGTAGATATTGCAGACACATGTTTTTTGAAAACATCAGTATTTTCTCTCCATCCAGTTCCCTAAAACTTTAAAAAGCTCACGTTGGTGAAGTGTGCTCAGTATTAAGTCACGCAAATACGTTAAATGGAAATTCAAGGCTAACGCTGCCTTCTAAGTCCCACCCACACATGAAAAGTGTTCCAGAAGTCGGAAGCAAAAAAATGCAGAGCAGAAGCAAAGAGAGATTCCAGAAGCAAAAAAACAAAAGTAACGAAACCAAAAAATATGGAAAAATTAAAACAAAAAACATTGAAACCAAAAATGGTCAAAATGCAAATGTTTTATTTTTTGCATTCACGAGATATACTTTATGGTCATGTTTCTGTGGCTTTTGCTTGCAGATTTATTTTTGCTATTGTGAAACTTTTGACACACAAATCACTCCATAATAAATTAATTACTTAAATATAAACATTTAAAAATTGACGCCTGCAGCAAACTTTAAAAAAATTCATGTTGGGACAGAGGCAAACAATAACACTGTTCTGGATGTTTTAACTAGTAAAAGATGTTTGCAAGATTGAGTATAAAAAGAAGCATCTATCAAAGGCGGTCGTGACAAACAAGGATGGGTCGTGCTTGACCACTTTGGTGAGAGAACCATCAGTCATGTCTGATGTTTCTCAGTGTAGGATTGCAAATAATTTAGGTCTGTCATCATCTACAATTCATAATATGAAAAGATTCAGGTAGACCGGGGAAATGTTGGTGCGTAGGTCAAGGGAAGTAATCACATCAACTGTGTTCTGTAAAGAGGAAACCATATACTAATTTTGAGTGGAAATGCAGATGAGTTCTCTGGACCTAAAGACCTGTCATTAGAGATTGACAGTTTTGGGGGGAAACTGATATCGGATTCAATCAATTCTGGTGTTTTCAGGGGGTATTCCGTTTATATTGAGCCAATACCTTCTTCTACTTTACTATTTTGAAGCTTATAAGGGAAATGTTCTTTATTGTTTTGTTGTTTTTTTCTTTGATTGTTTCTTGTTCAGCATTTTAATTTGCACACTTGAGGTTTTATGATTCCTTTTTATGCAGTTGCCTTCTTTCAATTATTAGCAGAATCAGATGTTGGTGTTTATGCTTAACCTTAATGAATGACTGTTCTCTCAAGCGAAGTGTATTGCATTGGATACTATTGTATTCAGAACACTATTAGCTTGGATAGGGTAAACAGGTTTGATCTCAGGCCTTTGTTTTTGGTCTTCATACTGAAACAGCAGCAGCTGCATTGGTGGTTCATGTGAAGGATGGCCTCAGCTGTTCAGACAGGCACCAGTGAAGTGTGACTCTGTTATTGCTGGCTGTCTTCCCTGCTCACCTCTGCTGTTTTCCGAAGCTGTTTTAAAGTGACACATGCCAACCAAAGATATAAGGGTCTTGGCCCTGGACAGCTGCAATAACCATTGACTGCGTGTGTGCTCTTCTCTCCTCTCCATGGGGTTGATGTCATGTTACTTTGATTGTAATCAGTCTATCAATTTGTAGCTCTTGATTTACACAGTGGTGTTTACACCAAGACAAATGATAGCCTCTTTCCAGCAGTGTGCCATTTCTGCAGGACTGTAGTAGTAGGTCATGCAGCCTCTTTGGTCAGGTAGTGCTTAGTTCGCTAGTCCTACTAGATGCATATCTCTCTATCCTGTATTGAAAGGGTCATTATGATCATAGTATGTAGATCAGGTAACTGCTTTTTGCTAGCTAGCATCAAGCAAAAGTTGATAAGTCCTGGGCAATATTTAAATAGTTTATTTTAACAAAGTATAAATTATAAACAATTTTGTAAGTTTCAAGCATGATGGCAGCCATGTTTATGATTTTGTTGCTTATTTTGAACAACCCATCTTCCCTAAAATGTGAACCAGCCACAGGTCTAGCACCCCTGCTGGCTGTCTGCAGTATAACATGTAGCTCTGCCTATTCCCTAAGTATGCCTAACATTGGCACATTTTTTGTTCTGCCATAAATTTGTGTTTAAGATGTTGTTATCATAAGGCGTGGTTACAACCAGTCGCATCCAGGGTTGCTAGATTCACCAGATTGGGCTAGTTTGAAAATGTTGTAGTAATATTAGAATATTATTAACAATATAATAACACACTAATATGATTGTAAACAAAACGTGTCAAGTGTACATTAGAAAATAACTTTGATTTTCAGCTCGTTTCAGCTTCGGAAAGTCTGGTTTTAGATGGACATTTGACTCCACAAAACTTAGTCAATCATGCTTTTTGTAGCATTTAGTGAGCCATGGAATGCTAGTGTAGTTAGAAGAATTGGACTTGACCATCAGTCTCTTCAAATTTATTTACAGGCTATCATACATATAAATTAGAAATATATAGTATAGTTATTTTTTAGTATTTTTTTGCATGTGCTGACAGCAAAGCAGGGGTTAAACTGGGCTGGATGGAACCAAAGCTTTACTGACTTTGGTTCATTTTAGTAGCAAACGGTACTGCTGGGATGGGGCGGTGCAACCAAATGAGGTGGGCTGATATTGATTGAAAAAAGTGAATTAGAAATAGTTACTCATTGTTTTTAGTTATGGAAATGTACACTATATGTCCAAATGTTTGCAAACAACTACTATAAGGAATGCATTCAGCTACTTTAAACACCGATTGCTGACACAGCTCGTCTTGTCCCTGTAGAGAAGTCCTTCCAATTAGGGATGTGTGATATATATTGTGTACGATAATATCTTAATTGCTGTGTAAATGATGCGCGAGTTGACATTATCAAGTATGCTCCCTACTAGGGAAAAACAGTCAAAACACCTTGACTACACACGTTCACTAGCTCATGCTTTAGGACAGACTGCTACTTGTCTCCCCCCATGTTTGTGGGTGGGCTCGTGGCTGCTCACATGGCCGGTTAGCACAGATGCTAATCTAGCAGGCTACCTATGGATCTTTATTTTACTCCACGCTTCAATTTCCTCAGACCAAGCATTACTACACACACACACACACGTTGCCTCTTAGTTGCTGAAGGTGGGATATGGAGATGGAGCGTTCATTTCCTCCAGCAAAGCCCTCCGTTAAACTCAGTAATACATTAAACTATTCTACATTCAAAAAACATTAAAACTACCATTAAAATGTACAGTAAAAATGGCTCAAGTCTGCCAAACAGACCATCCTATGTAAGTATTACTGTCTCCCTCCCATAAATACAGGGAAATACCAGCATTTAAAGAAATTGAGTCATGGTTTTAATCATGATTAATCAGAGAATATTGCTGTGATTAATACAGTTCATTTTTCAAGTGATTGACACTAATATAAATATAATTAGATTTTACCAATCTAACACTGATTACACTGATTACATTTAAATACCCGTTATTAAAAGCTTAAGAAAATCTGGTAGGTCACATGGTTTACCCACACGTTTTACATTTGCACTGGTGATTTCAATGTTTCAAGAAAAAAAAGTCATATTTCCATTTATATAATTTGCAATAATTAATAATTTAATGAGTGCAGGCTACATTTTTGAATATGCCAAATATCGTTTGATATCGTAAATTTTTAAACTTTTTTTTAATCAGTATCACAGACCCCTACTTCCAATAAAAGGATTCTCTGGAGATGACGACCATTAACCTATTTGCACCGTGTCTAATGCCATGTGTAGCCTATAGAGGGTTATAAATCCCCCACCATTGGGCTGTGGAGCAGTGGAACTGTGTTCTCTGGAGAGAGAGCGCTCCATTCAATACTTTTAGAATGAGTTGAGAATGAGGTAGCGTGGTGATCCTCCACCATCCTGACCTCACTAATGCTGCTGTTGCTGAATGCAGTCAAATTCTCAGAGCAGTGCTCCAGAATCTAAGAACTCTAATTGTTACTAGTAAAAATTTAATTCTGACTAGTAAAAATGAGAATTATAGATATCTATCATTCAGTTCTCACTATTTTACTAGTAAAAAAAATTTTATTTGAGAGCTCTCTAATGTAATTAAAGATATAAAAAAAAATGAACATTACAGAGATTCGTTATGAAACAAAAAAATGTATTGTGACTAGTAATAAATGCAGTTTGAGAGCTCTACAGATCAATTCTTACCAGTCAAAACTTATATTCTACACATGCTAATTCACACCTACGAGCACGCTTCTCCATCCCTTCTGGTGTGTTCTTTAGACTGCATTTCAATATGAGTCCTTCATAGTCTATCTAAAATGATTTAACTGGTATCCTTTTATTTTATTTTTTTATTTTTTATTTTTTTAAATTTTTTTTTATTTTTGAGGGTGGCGGTTACTTTTTTTGCTTTAAATTTTGTTTGAGTTTCTCTGTTTATTTAGCAGGGTGAAAGCTGCATCACTGCTAGTTAGTTAACTTATTTTCGACTTTTAGTTTACCTCTTGATTAATGGAGGTGTTAGCAGTTATATGCACGATAAGATGCAAAGTTCTGAGAATAAATTTTTTTTTTTTTTTTTTTTTTTTTTTTTTTTTTTGCGAGATTGCTGTACTACCTATAATAAGAGAAAGGTTGATTCTTTAATCAATAATGTCCAGTGAATTTCAGAAGGCACCACGCACACATACAGAGAACTTCTTGAAAGCCTTATAGAGCCACGAACAGTTATCACGGTCGGTGGGAATCGCCAGGATGCAGCTATACGTGCCCCACGTTTTCGAAAATGTAAGCTAGCACTAGCTGTCTTATGAGCTGGGCCCTGTACAGCATGCCAAGCTTGAGTATTGTGGTAAAGATATGTGGATATTCAGAATTCCGCTCTTCCACAACAGTTTTGTTTTGACGTATTGATTGAAGACAACCATGACCAAAACCTTGACTGAACTGTGCTTTTACATTGTTATTCTGGGCAAAGATCGAGCCACAGAACACCAGTCTAGCCCTTTAGTCTAGTGACAAGACACACTTCGAAAAAACCTTCTCGTTGCCGAGAAAATGTTGGTGTTCCAAGAGCGTTCTAACTGTTCTCGAACAAATGTTACGAAATTTAGAACCCTGCTGAAAGGGTCAGAAACGTCTCCCTCTATGACCTCTCACCAGCACTCAGCCTTTTCCCGCCTCTGTACCTGACATCAATATGCATAAGATGCAAATACATATTAAACCCTCCATGAATAGAGAGCTCTAAAACCGAATTCGGACTAGTAAGAATCCAAATTGTAGATCTCTTAAACTATATTTTAGAGCTCCATAAAATAATTAGAGATATCTGCAAAACTATTATGACTAGTCAGAACTGTAATTGTTGATATCGCAATCAAAGTTATTACTAGTTCTATTTAAATTTTTACAAGTAAGAATATAGTTACAGATATCTACAATTTCATTTTTACTAGTACAAATGGCATTGCAGATATCAAGAATGTAATTCTTACTACTAAGAATTTTAATTTTAGATATCAATAATGTAATTCTTACTAGTCAAAAACAGAATTATAGATATCTAAAATTACATTTTAGAGCTCTGAAACCTTACATATTTCTAATTCATATTTTTACTAGTAAAAACTTAATTGGAGAGCTCTTGAATTCACATTTTTACTAGTCAGAATTCAATTATGGATATGTGGACCTGTACTTGTTACTAGTAATAATTGCATTGTAGATATCTAAAATTACATGTGTACTAGTAAAAATACAATTGTAGATGTCTGTAATTGGAGTTTTTACTAGTAACAATTTTATTACGGATATGAGAGAGTGAAATTCAGTGTAAGTCAATGGAGAATTATGACTAGTCAGAATTACATTAAAGATATGTCTACCCTGCAATGTGACTGGTCAGAATTGAATTATGGATATGTAAGTCTCTATTCTTACTAGTAAAAATGTCATAATTGATATCTGAAATGGGAGTTGTTACTAGTAAAAACTACATTAGAGAGATCTTGAATTAAAGTTCTTACTAGTAAAAACTGAATTAAGACTTGTATCGCTGGTGTCATTTTAGGCTAAAACGGCTTGCCAAAGTGTGTGTGTGTGTGTGTGTGTGTGTGTGTGTGTGTGTGTGTGTGTGTGTTTGTGGGTGGGGGAGTGGAGTGCTGTTGCCTCATTGCCAGAGGGAGAAAGTGTGAGATATGAGTTCTCTCAGTGAGAGCCGACTTGGCTGCCCTCCAAAGTCGCCATTGCTACAATGCTTCTGCCAATCCAGCCATGGCCTTGATCCAGCAGCTCAAATTCAGCTTTTTTCTTCTACACTCGTGTAATATGGCCATACTAAGACATATCTTTCAAGATAAGCCCACGCTTCCTCTGCAATATTGCCACAGCTCCTCGTTGTCATCTTTGCCTGTCAAGCTCTACAAAGGTAACTGTAGTTTATATGTTGAAGTTTCAATTGAAGACATTCATGGCTGTGGCAGTGCTTTCATTGCTCCAATAATGACTGTCAGCACTGTTAAACATCAGAACAGGCTTACTACCTGAATTATTAATTATACCTCTTATTGTGTGCACTTATGAAGTAACTAGATCAGGATTCTCAATGAGCGTAACTGCAGGCCCTTCAATCGGCAAATGTCTGAATGATTCATTGAGTGTTCTGTTGTTTTTATCACTGACCTCTTTTTCTATTTCAAGTCAGTGAAACAAAGAGTAGCTTTCTTTTTGTTGCAGGAAATTACCTTGATGGCTGAGTAGCAGCTGCATCATAAGATAAGGATGTAGACCTTTAAAACCTAAATAGTTTTAATAGTTTAATTAGTTCAGAGGTTATAGGGTCCCTTTTCTGCCGCAGACCTGAAGATCTCTCTGCAGCCCACCTGGTGAGTGTGCGAGTCTCCAGTGTGTACTGTTGTCATTATGTGCCTAATCGATGCCCTGTGATTTGTATTGCAGAAATGCCTGCGGCAGCTCCCTCTCAAGCCCAGATCCAGAACTAGTATGAGGGCAGTCACATTTAATTAGATCTAAGGAGAAGTTCCTCCAGCACAAAAATTCATCAAAAAGTAAGTCGAAATCAGTTTAAGGGTTGTACACTAAGTTTTGGCTAAAAGGGACCCCGGAACTAACCAAATACTTGGATTGGCTTACACAAAGATGAACACATTTGTAATCCTTAATTCTTAAAATAATATTTAAAGTCAATATTAGTTACCCAATGAAATACATTTACATTTGATATATGTTCTGTAACTAACTTCTAACATCTTAATACCATGTTAAGCAGCAGTAGATGCATATGTACATTTCTTATGAACTGTTTATATTTACACAGTGCAAAAGATGGTCCTTATGCTTTGGCTCCTTTTTTTAAAAGGAGACGTTTTATACATAACTGTCATTAAAGAGGGTTTGAAGTTCAGCTACAATAAATAGTTTGTTAAACCTTTTGTTGTTGTTTCTTTAATAATTTTCATGAAATACCGTGACAACAGTGATACTGCAATGTTTTCGGAAACGATTATCATACTGTGAAAATCTCATACTGTTGCAACTCTACCTTGCAACTGCACTTCTCTCCATTTTCTGTTGTTTCACTGTGAAACAATGCTGAACATTTGGTGCAAAGTGTACATTTGATTTTCTTACTACAAATTTATAATGAAATATGTACTCTTCTCGCAACAAAAGATTAAGATCAACCAATTTAGCTAATGTGATTTTTCACACAACGGAATTTGACCTCCTCATTTAACCCATTCGTGCAGTGAAACACACACACACTAGTGAACACACTAGGCTGTGAGAATTTGTGCCCGAAGCGGTGGGCAGCCCTTATCCACTGGTGCCCGGGGAGCAGTTAGGGGGTTAGGTGCCTTGCTCAAGGGCACTTCAGTCATGTCCTGTCTGGGGATCGAACCAGCGACCTTCTGGTCACAAGACCGGATCCTTACCACTAGGCTATGGCTGCCCCAATGAATGTAGTAGAAATGAAAATGTAGTGTTGCATCAGAATATTAAGTTTATTGTTCATAATTTAATTCAAAAAGGTAAACTGTTTTATCAGTATGACTCATGAAAATCTGAAATTCAGGATCTCAATTTTTCATTTTGAGTCAATTACTACTCAAACAGTATCAACATTATACAAAAAATTATTGAAATATGTCAAATAAAATAATTACCGCTTACTTTTGTTTTAATTAAATTATGAACACGCATTAACTTTTTCACAGCTTTCTGTTGCGGAGGTTAACTAGTATTGACTGAAAATCAGTGTTCCTTTTCAGCTAAATTTCACCACGTCACCATTTTCACCAAATATCCAATTAGCAATAAGTGTAATTTCTATGGGTTAAAGCTGCAAGAGGCATATTTTCACTTTGCATAACTACGGATTGTGTTGAACTAGGAAATATTCTTAAAATATTCTCTACTGTGGAAAAGAGACATTTGCCAGCTTTGCAGAGTCCATTGAATAGCATAATATTCTTATTTCATGTGAAGTCTCAATCACAAATAAAACACTGTAACTGCAGGAACCTTTGTGAACACTGCAGCTTACAATAGGTACGTTGTTCATAAGCTCACTGCTAGTTCTCAAGTGGCTGTGGTTCAACTTCAGGAATTCATGATTCAGACTGCAATGGAATGCTTTTCTTAAGCTCTCCAAATGCTAGTTCAGGAGCACATTAAGATCAAGTTGTAGATACTTTATCGATGCATACTCACTAATGTCTTTTCACTGTTATTCATGACAGCCATCCTTTTCATTTCATTTGTGGTGTGTATCAGCTCTATAGTATCAGGGCTACTGTAAGGTCTGCTATATTATTTCATTGAAAAAATAATTGCATTCATTTTTTATGCCGTCTTTTTTTACGTAACACTGCTGTGGTGTTTTTTTTTTTTTTTTTTTTTTTGTTTACTCCAACAACCACATATTGTACTGCCTATGGTGTACAGTATTGTGAAAATGTATGGAGTAACATGGCATTATACATTTTTAGTGTTGCAATGATAATGTATCCATAACAGCTCTGATACTGTCACAGAAAAATAGTTAAAGTAATATTATGACCAGCCCTTGGTGTGAGTGAATTTGGCGCCATCACAGATGCCACATGACTGGGATGGCTGTATGTATATAAATAAGCGAGCACAGCAGTCATCTGTAGAAGAGTAAAATGGTCATCATGGGCAAAGTACTGAGTGAAGGATGGTAGCAACTCGACTGATAAGTTCATGGGATGTTGTATAGCCGCTGTAGTGAAGGTGTACTGAGAGAGGACTTCTTGTACATCGAGTGCCTCCCAACAGCATAACAGTGGTGCCTCACAAGCCACTTATGCTAAAAGGTAAAGACTACTCTGATGAGTGGTTCAGAGCAATCGACATGCCACATTGAACCAGTTAAACTCTCTAATGAACATTGGAGCAATGAGAGACGTGGCGGCGATCACCACTGAGCGAATACTGTTAGAAACAATTAGATGATCATAATATTCTTAAAATGACTGTATTTGTGTGTATATGTCTATTACATAACACACACACTTGGGATGAAGAGGACAAATTTAAAATATTTTAACATCAGTCAGTGCAAAAAAGACACAATTTTTTTCAGTGCATTAACACGTGACACATGGTGTTTTAAGTATATGTACATGGTACAATGAATTGTTTTTAAATGTGCTATATAAATTTTAGGTTGAATGTAGTCAGTTGCGTTGACTACAACTTGCTTGATATGGGAGTTGTGCAATGTGGGTTTTTTTTTTTTTTTTTTTTTTTTTTTTTTTTTTTTTTTTTTTTTTTTTTTTTTTTTTTTTTTTTTTTTAATTTTAAATAAAGTTTTATTTTAAATAAAGTTTTAGGGTGGCATGATTAATTTTGCAATATTGCAATGTATTACAGTGATAAATGCATTATTAAGAGTGGCAATGCCAGTCAATTGAGTAATGTTTGGCAGGAACATTAGCATTATTGCAAGCGTTGAGAACTGATTATATTATTAACACACACACACAAGCCATAATAAAACCACCTCCTTGTATCTACACTCATTGTCTGTTTAATGAGCTCCATTGACCATATAGTTGCACTTTGTAGTTCAATTACAGACTGTAGTCCATCTGTTTCTCTGCATGTTTTATTTACTCACTTTCATCTTGTTTCTTCAGTGATCAGGACCACCACAGAGGTAGTATTATTTGGGTGGTGGATCATTCTCAGCACTGCAGTCAGGGTATAAATAAAGTAACATCTGGTCCTTAGGTCTTAAAATGAGGCAACTACAACCTCAGATGAACCGCAACACACAACAGATTCCAACATATCATTATTTACTTAAAAAAATTGGAGAAGCCATGTGTGAAAACCTAAGTACACCCCATGAAACAATAACTTGTAGAACCACTTTTAGCAGCAACAACTAAATTTTCTGTATGACTCTTTCAGGCTCTCGCATAGTTCTGGAGGAATTTTGGTCCATTCTTTACAGCATTGTTTGAGTTAATTGAGATTTGTGGGCATATGGTTGTGCATAGCTCTCTTAAGGTCCTGCCACAGCATTTGAAATGGGTTAAAGTTTGGACTTTGACTTAGCCATTGCAACAACTTTTCTTTTTCAGCCATTCCTGTTGTAGATTTGCTGATATGCTTGGGATCATTGTCCTGTTGCATGTCCTACTTTTGGCCAAGCTTTAGCTGTGAGGGAGCCTCATGTGACTCTAGAATACTTTGGTATACAAAGGAGTTCATGGTTGACTCAATGAGTGCCAAGTGGCCAGGTCCTGTGGCTGCAAAATAAGCCCATATGACTCTTCCACCACTGTGCTAGACTGTTTGTATGAGGGCATCACATTTTATGTCCGTATCATGTACCCCAATATTTATCAATATTATCAAACCCTGTATTTGCCAGTATCGGAATGGGTAAAAGTACATTGTTAATATTTTACCATATAATGCTACTCTCTCCAAAGGCTTTTTGGAGGCCTCAGTTGCTGTTTTGGTGTCTCGGTTAGATGGGAACAAATGTGTTGCTGCCCGTCCTGCTGGAGCTGAGAAGCACTGAGGTTTGAAACAGCATTTGTGAAGTAATTCCTTTCTGCGGTTGGTGAGAGCAGAACACGAAGAGTGTTGGATTTCAGGTGTGTATGTTCTTATTAGCAGAAGTCTTGGAGAGAGAAAGATGTGCTCTCTGCAAGGGGCCAGACTTCAGAAGAAACCATGCAGCACACTTTTTCCCTTTTATCTTGATGAGTTTTCTCAGTACAGATTACAATCACAGGCCTAAATGAAGAGTAGTGCATCACATCATCTGAAGCTTGTACTTTGACCATTGACATTGGTGGTAAAGGTCTCTGATTGATTGTTTACCAACATCACTGTTGTAGGCTTATTGACTTTGCCAGCTTTGTTGTTGTAATGGGATGGCACAGTGGCTCGGTGGTTACCATGCTCACCTCTCAGTGCTTGGGAACGAGTTCACATCTAGGTATTCTTCCCATATATTTCTCTATGGGTCTTTGAGTTTCCTCCCACAGTCCAAAAGCATGGATGTCTGGTGAACTGTGTGCGCCCAGTGAACTCCAGGCGACAGTATGGATAGTGCTTAGTGTCTTCTGCTTTTGTCTTCATCTTTTTTAATGGCTTGTTCATGATTGCTCTGACTGTATTCATCAATCTTGTTGTTGGACACCCTTTTCTGTTTTGCCTTCAGCTGTTCCATTATAACAGTCTTCTCACGTGAACTGGTTCTGCTTATATTTCATCCAAAGTAAGAGAGCTTCAGTTTGAATATCTGGTCATCTAGTGAAAGGTGAGACTTGATTTGGTCAAGGATACATTTACTTCTTTCTTTTGCTTCTCTCAAGTCTTCTCCAACACTAAAGTTCAAAAGACATCAATATTCTTGTCCCGTTTCTCATTGTCCAGCTTTCACATCAATAAAGAACCACAGAGAGGACTATTGGCTGGGCAATTCTAGTCTTTGTACTTGAGTAGTTACACAAAGTAAACAAAAAAAAAAAAAAAGTCAAATTGTGGCTTGACCCTTTTTGTCAATTACTCGTCAGATTTCATGATTGTGACTGTATGCTGTTTAGAGCTTCATGGTGTCTACAAGTATTTCATTTATATTGCTCTGTCACAATTGCAATATATTCTATCCTAGAAAGACAATAGGAATGCTTAGATGCAACTGTGAAGAATTCTTCTGCAGTACTTTGGGCTTAAAATGTATGCATGTTGAATCTTGTGAATGCTTTGTTTCATCCAAACACCCACAGAGCATCTGTGCTTGATCGGGATGCTCACACCATACATTAAAACGTTTCTTTGATTGGGTAGAGGGTTATTTATGTATTTCACACCTCTGTGTTATCAGTACCAGAAAATGACTTCTCCTGACTGACTTTGCAATAACAAATGATGTATTTTGTGTAGCCGTAGTGTCCACCAAATGGCCCCTGAGGACCCATAGATACAGCGTAGTGAGCACTAGTGCTGATCTTGTAACCGAGGCTTGAAGATCGCATGTAGCTGCTAGGCATCATTGCTCCCTTCACCGACTTCTCCTTTTCTTTTCACCTTATGCAAGGAAATTGTGGTGGAAGATGAATTATAAACTTTTATGAATAATTGAAAGCAATCGGAGCAATTGAATTATTAATAGGTGAGCGAGGCTTCTCTTAGTGCCGGTCTGCTGTGTAGGGACTGCCTTACACGAGTATGTGATCTGCATCTCATTCTGGTGGCTGAAATCAGATTAAAGCCATTCTCAGGAGTGCGCGTTCAGGTCTGGTCACTATTCTGTGAGGTATTGAGCCACTTAATCAAAGTCATATAGTTAGTAGCAAATGGATTGTCACACTTTGGTTGAATAATCAAAAGGAGCCTGCATTTACGTATAAACTTCAAAATAACATGGAGTGTGTGACCTATAAATTATACACTAGTTTCTACACTGGGCTGGTATACAGTCTGCTTGCACAGGTCGAAAAACAGATTAAAGAGCTGCGAGTTTCAAGGTCTTATGCTGTTGTTTTGTAGAACTGGAAATGCACCATCCTTGTAAACCCAAAGCATTTATTTTCATCATATTTGGAAGCTTCTACTGTTAAAACATTAGTGCAGTGACTAATCACAATTTTTGTATATCTCTCCTTAATAGTAGTTCTTCAGCAAGGACAATTGGTGCTTAAAGTTTGCTTCTCTAGTTTTTGCTCATGTACACAAAGCTAACAAATAATTTCTTTGGACCTTCGGACAGAATGCACACCTGTATGCTGGCTTCAAACCATGTTAAGTAATTTCAAATAGATCTTTTGCTCAGCCGCAGCATGAGAACTCGAATCGAATTTCAGAAACGTGACTTGTATCTCTCTGTAATTTGAACAAATGTCTCACTGCGAACAGTGATGTTTATGCATGTTGCCTCAGTCACTAACAGTAAAGTCATTCTTATACAGGGTTGCCAGGTTTGCAAAAATGCAGTCAACTTCAGACCTGATGGGATGCTATTTATTTTGCACTAAATAGAAATGAAAATGAAGGACAAAGTAAGATTAGAGTAATATATTTAAAGCTTCAATGTCTGCGATTAGACATTTTAGATGTGGATTTTGGGCTAGTTTCATTTTTTTGTGTGGCTTTCTGTAAGACTGTGGATAGAAACATTTTGGGGATCTGGCAACCCTGTATTTGAGAGTCTGATTAAATTAAAACTGGTAAATCAGGTGTGTTAGTAGCTGATGGTGTTTTGCTAAGGAGGACAGTAAACAGCTGGTAGCCTGTACATGATCAAATAGAGAAAGTGAATGAAAGCCAGCCGGCTGCTTTTGCTGTTTTTGTTCTTGTGACTTTTTTCAGGGTAGTATGGTTATAATGCCAAAATGATTATATAACCTGGTTTAGAGTGGCTGAAAGTGGTTTTGTGATATTATTTTACTCTCATACATAACATATAAGACCTAATATGGTGGGGGGGTCAACTTCCAAAGAATCAATTCTCCAGCCTGGATTAGCAGTCCTGCTTGATGGCTGCTGACATGTAGTATTTCCCAGCAAGAAATTGGAATGTGTTGTTTTGAATGATCCATCCATCCATTATCACACCCGCTTAGTCCTTATCAGGGTCACGGTTAGTCCCCTACCCCTTCACTGGGCGCAGGGCATTAAACTATTCAACTAAGCCCAGGACAGGGCGCCAATCCATTGCTGGGTGAACACACGCACATACATACACAGACGGACAATATAAAGTACCCAATCCACCTGACCTCCATGTTTTTGGACTATGGGAGGAAACTGGAGAACATGGAAACTCCGCTCGGATGGGGACTTGAACCCAAGACCTCAGCGCTGAGAGGCACACATGCTAACCACTAAGCCCGTTGTTTTTAATGATGTGTTACAAAAAAGGTTTTCTGCTTGCTTTTTATTTATCTACATTTGCCTCAGCCCAGTAAATGAAACTTCAGCCAATTCACATTGTTTGTTGCAACAGACAAATGATTATGGAAGCTTACCACTGGGAGAAGTAATTGCGGTCAACTTAAATAATTGTGATGAGCTCAAATAATTAGTAACAGGCAATTATACTATAATTGTGATGGGCATAATCACAAATAGAATTGCTTGTGTGCTTTCTGACACTGTTATCATTAAAACCAGGCGAATGTTATAAGTTGTAGCAGCCATCCAGAAGCTTCAATTTGGTTCATAGTTGTATCAATTTTTAATTTTGTTTGGCCAACTCTTCCTTTATCTTTATAGCTTCTGGATAATAAAACGAGCATCCTTGAACAGTGCTGTTTGTTGTCTTAATAGGAAAACCTGGGACATGGTCTGGATTAACTATGCAGCCAAGATCACTTACAGTGGAATAATGCTGGTGACCTGAGCATTAAACTCTGCTAATGTTGTTTTTGTTGTGGTGTTTTTCTTTTTTTTTTTTTTTTTTTTTTTTTTTT
>BRDA01011976.1:34557-49049 GCA_036984385.1 Crenuchus spilurus
GGGACATGGTCTGGATTAACTATGCAGCCAAGATCACTTACAGTGGAATAATGCTGGTGACCTGAGCATTAAACTCTGCTAATGTTGTTTTTGTTGTGGTGTTTTTTTTTTTTTTTTTTTTTTTTTTTTTCTTTTTTATAAAGATTTTTTTTTTTGTTTTAAATGCAACAGACTCACAGGTGTTTTGGAGCAGGGCTAGAACGTGTGTGTGAATACTAATGATGCAGCCGCTTTCAGCAACTTGATTGTGTTTGCTTTAGCTGCAGCCGCGGCTGCTGACAGGTGGGTACTGGCCGTGCAGAGCTGATTTATGTTCCCCATGATGCCTTTTTTCTTTTACACTCTTTTTCTCTCAGCTTTTCTTATCCTCCCCTTGCTGTCTTTTTTGCTATGGGGTAATGTCTGATCCATGGATGGACTGTGTTTACGATTTGCTCCCTCACATTTGCGGTTGGCAGCTCTGGAGTGACTGTGTGGGTGTGTGTGGTTCTGTCCAGCATGTGTTCCATCAGGGAAATAACATGGTGAAGATCGGCATTTTGAGAAACTGTCAGGTCCATGCTGTCCTGTTCTTCAGACAGCTCTACCTGCTTATCCATTGTGCTGTCATGTAGCTGTGCAGACTTATCATATGTGTACACACGCTGCCCAACAAAAAATTGGGAAAACTCATCTTTCCAACATGTATTCTATGTTCTCTCTACTACTTCCCCAACATTTGCTGTCCATTAATATTGGATTGTTGCACACATTCTGTATTTTACATAAAAAATAGAAAACATAACCGCTCAGGGTATTAGGACGTTTAAACTTTATTTTTGCTGTAATAACATGAACAGAATATTAAAGTATCACTAATGTATGGACACAAATGCATGAAACACACTAGGGTGAGAAGTGATATTTTAGCAGCAGTAGTGCTAAGTTAGCAAAAACATAATTGGTGAAAGTGTTTTCTTTGGAAGGCAAACAAATCTTGGACATTATGCTACACTGAAGTCTATTCTTAAATGAGAACATTGACTTGGTAAAGTAAATGAGCACATCCACAGTACTGGGAAACAGTTCTGGGACATGGAACTTCAAAATTAAACTTGTCACAAAATGTTCGAAAATGTCCAAGTTAACTAAATTGGACACTCCGAAATCAGATCTCTCCTATTGTTTTACCATTTTTTTTTTTCAAAAATTGGCCAAGAATCAAGTCGGTGCTTTAGATTCCGTTAGTTACTTGGTTTCCATTGTGTATAAACTAGTGTTGTAGTCAAGACTGCACTGTCTGAGTCCAAGACCTTCCCGAGACCACAGGGGACCGACACCGAGACAAGACCAAGACTTTGTGCAGTCGAGTCCAAGACCGAGTCATTTGGGGGTCGAGACCGTGACGAGACCAATGGACACCGAGACCGGGTCGAGACCAAAATAACAAATAAGAGGCCTTAAGGATAAAGTAACATCAACACTGTGCCCAGACCAGTTCTAAACAAAAAATAAGCCAGGACTAAATAGCCAATATACTAAAATTAATCAACAAAAAAACGAAAATTCAAATAAATAACACACTTATTATGCATTTTTAGAGCAGTGCATTATTAACACAGAAATTCAAAAAAGCTTTCTAACAGGACCTTAACTGCACAGGTTACAAGAAAATCCAAAAGTTACCACCACAAAAATTAAATTTAAGCACTTTTCAAGATGGTGAAAGTGAAGGTGTTTTCAAGCACCATACAATTAGAAACAAATCCATATAGTCATTACATATTCAAGTATTTTTCACAAAAAACACAATTCAGAGTGCTAACTCCAGGACTACATTTGCAGAGGAACTTGTGATTATTAAATCCAAACTTTATGACCGATGAAGTGGCGGACATGTCTGCGCAGAAGACGTCCTAGCCTGTACTGGCAGCCGGTCTTGTTGAGACCGGTATGGCCAATAGTGCTGCTTGTGTGTGTGTTGGGGGGGTGGGGGGTGATTAAAAATACTCTTAATTCATTGGTTGTATCTAAAGTCACTCGTACAGGGCTCCAACAATGTTGTGCAGAGGCGAGACCAAGAAAGATGGTCCTGAGACAGAGACAAAGCCGAGTAAACATGAAGCCAAGATAGTGACAAGACCGAGTAAAAATGTGCTAGAGTCCAAGACGAGTCCAAGACCTTGAAAATGCGGTCTCGAGACCAAGACCGATCTTGAGTAGTACAACACTAGTATAAACTTGCTGGTTTATTAAAAACATTACAGTTTTAGCATTATGGCACAAACCTATGTATGACACAAGTCTACTTTGGGCATAGACCTCATTCTTGATAGTCCAACCTACAATATTTGATATGTGCTGTTAAATGGAAACCGTAACTTACACAATCTAAATAGTTACCCAATTCAACAACAAATGTATACAGTGATTTAGAAAACAAAAAACCTTCTAACATGACAGATGATCATATGTGTTCATTTAATGCAATTTATACAATCAATTATATACACTAAATAGAATTTATAATAAATTGCATAAGTTACATGAAAACCATAAGAATTAATTCCCAGTACTGTGGATTTGCTCAAATAGTAATTTTATTTACTGTTGGCTTACATCACAATTATTCTTCTGAGGTGGCAGATACTAAAGAATAACCAAGCACATTTATTTTGATGTAAGTATTATATATAAATTAGGAATTTCTCTCTCCATTAGTCACAATTATTGCATAATCACCTAATTGCAATTATTTAATCGTACTGCAGTCATTTTCCATGTATTACATTTCATATTAGGGCTCTGACAATGGCCACATTACTGCCAAAACAAACTTAATTTTATTTGATTTGATCACGTATTCTGCTAATGAGTCACTCTGCAATAAAGTGGCAAAATGCATAAATGCGAAAGTGTTCAGCTGCAGGGAACCACAGGAGGACAGTGCTTATTCATCTAAGTAACTAATGTTCATAGCATGTTACTTACAAATTGAGTGTGCTCTTGTATTTTATTTTTATTATGTATTATTATTATTATTATTATTATTATTTCTTATTATTATTATTATTATTACTATTATTTATTTACCTTCAAATTCATGTTTGTTGAATGTGTTACACCTAATGGAATTTGACCTCCACATTTAACCCATCCATGCTATCTCTCACACACACACACACACACACAAAAGTGAGCACTAGGTTGTATGTGCCTGAAGCATTGGGCAGCCCTATCCACAGTGTCTGGGGGATTAGGTGCCTTGACCAAGGGCACTTTAGTCATAACTTGCCTGGGGATCGAACTGGCGACCTTCCGGTCACAAGACCAGTTCCCTAACCACCAGCCCATGGCTGCCCCCTTCTCACACACTCAGTAGAAACATCTTGCTTGACTCTACTCAGTAACAGTAGATATTGTGTTTGCATTCATGTAACAGTGCCATATATAATTTCATGACATTACAACCTAGTACACTGGATACTGTGCAGAAATCTTGGGACGTTTCAGATTATCTCTGAAAATATGTAGAGCTATTTATTCATCAGAAATTTAACACATCCATAGAATGATTTAATGGGGAAAAAAGAACTTTAAAAAAAAAAAAAGTGTTTCCAAAGTTTTGACTGACACTGTATATTCTGCATGTGTGCTGTTTTGACAGTACCCAGGTGGCAGCGGTTCTTGCGCTGTGTGACGGGTGTAAAGTGCAGGGCTCAGCGTGTTGGCTCATGCTGACAGCCCAATACCCAAACTGACATTACCCTCCTCACACAAGCCTGTCAGAGGGGTAGGAGAGCCAGCGATAAAGCAGCAGTATGTCTACACACAACACACTATCTGCATATGCCTCATACCTAATCTTATACATGGTTCATTAAAGTAATACCTAGCAAAGTACAAAATCCATCAGCATGCGTGCCAATGTAGCAGAAAATACAGATTAGGAGAGTCTGATATTGAGATGGATTGGATTATATGGTAGATGCATCTATATTACAGGATTTAGAAATAAAACTGACTGCCAGTTGAAAAGTTATTTCATGTTGATGTGGGTCATTTTTTTAGTTTCTGCATGATTGGATTTTTCAATAAAGAAAAAAGTGTGTAGACACAGTGTCACATCAAAAAATATATATATTGTGGAAAAAGTTGGTTGATCATAATTTAATTTTTAAGAACAAAATAAAAACTGTAAATTTTTATATTCATTACATGTAAAGTGACACTGGAACATTTGGTTTTCATCATTATTTCGTTCTAAAGTGTCTGACAATAACTGAAACAAACTGAAGCAATATTTCATATAAAAAATAATGTAAATCCAATTAGTCCTTTCCAGACACTCCAAAATATTAACAGAAAATTGACATTTTATATAGAATAACTATTTTTACAGACAGAAAACCGAAAAATAACATTTAACATCACTCTTACCTTTACTGAAGACTACTCTTTGCATATGGAAATGTGAGGTCTGATGTTCAGAGAGGTCTGTTTCTGGCAGCAGCCTTTTTGTACACCTGTTCTCAGCAGCTATTTGTTTAAACACCTGATTTCAGGTGGTAGCTCTGTGTACCATTGCTTTAGTTTAACCCATTTTAATTTGTTTTGATCATTGTCAAATGAGAAACAAAGCCAGAATGAACAGTGAATGTATGGTAGATGCTTTTGTTTTTGCAAATCAACAATTGCTGGGACAATTTTCCCCTGAAAAGTAGACAATAACCACTGACCTTAAACATTTCTATTTTATTGTTGATACTGTTGGAAGAGTAATTTAGTCAAACCTGTAATTAGATATTCTAATAACTCGATATTCTGGATTTCAGAGGTATAATGATATTTTCAGCCCTTTTTTTGTTTTACCGTGTTCTATATATGCTTCTAATGTGATTGTAAAATGTAGTGCAATTTTGTAGAATAAAATAAGTAAAACAAGTGTGCAGAATGATGGCACAAGCTGTAAACTTTGCATATAATATAAAAATAATTGAGAATTACATTCAAATGCAATGAATCCTCAGAACTATGACATGTTGAGGCAGATTTTTTTTTTCCTGAGAAATTTCTGTAAATAGATAAATATTTAATATTGATGAATAAGGGTGTAATGATTCACAATATTTGTACATTGGCTTTATATGGTACAGTGGTGTCATAATAAATAAAGCTGTGCTTTATAGCTGCGGTACAATGTTCTAATGCATCATTTTAATGTGACTAACAACGTTGTAATGCATTACTGTATCATGTCGAAGACTGTATAATGGTCTATTATATTAATGGTGTAATGCATTCTGATACAGTATGATGCAACCCCAACTATTAAATATTATCAGGGAACAATTTACTGTACCTAAAGACCTTTAAACATGCAAAGGTCAATGGTATGATCTCAAATTTGTAATTTTCCACTGTTCTGAGAATTTTATCAGTTATGATGAAGATGATGCTACTAATTAAATAATTATGTATTATTACATATAAATATACAAAACCCTGGTCTTCAAATTCAGATCTTGAATGCATGTTCCAGGCCAGGATTTTGTAGTTACTAAAAGGCCAGTTAAGTTTACTTCCAAATATCACACAATCCAATCTAGAACCAGAAACTAGATTCAAGGTCCAGATTTGTAGGCACTAGGGCAGTGTCAAATTCACCATTCTTCAAGCAGATGAAGGCAGTACTGATATCTATCCTATCATTTTAACTGAATTTAACATTTTCTTGGTATATTTTATAACAGATACAACATGAACAGCAAAAAACGCATGATATCAACAATATATGTCAGCTATTGAACACCTTGTTTTGTGAATATCAGCATTGGCCATTGAAAAATCCACATTGGTAGATCACTTACATTCAATAAGACACACATTTAAACTAAAGCTTTTTTTTCTCTCTATTATAGGAGGTACCATACCTGTACCTGTGTTGGACTGGTTTTATGAGCTGATTGGTTCTTCTTCATGCACATAAAGGTAAAGTTCTGTTTTATAACAGAGTAACAAAAGTCAGAAAGAAGCAGTCATGAATTAATAAAAAGCAAGTGTTTGGTCTGAAGTGCTCCTTTTGGTGTGTTTTTAAGGATTATTTAGCTAATCAAGTACATGTTTGATTTATCTTGGAGTCAGAACTGTTGAACGAGGGATTCCAAAAATGTGTTGCACATCAGAAACTTTTGGAATGTTGAGAGCTGTATGTAACCCTATGATTGCAGTGTGACATTGTGAAATGTTCAAGGTATTGACAGCCTGGTCAGAAAAGGGCCAGAGTGGACAAGATTATTTACTTCTGTTTTTTCTGTCCCTCATGGAAAGTGAAGGAATTAGCAGTGGGTTACAGGGGAAAACTGAACATAGCTGTAATGATGCCTCTCTGCTAACATTCCCTGGAACTGCAGTGTAAATTGCAGCGCACAGTGTGTGACAGACAATTATTTAAGTGAAATTTAATAGGCTTTTCCAACACATCAGTTGCTCTGACACAAAGCTCACTGACACTTGGCAAGCTGCTTTTTTTATTTATTTTGAAGAGCTAGACGAGGGAGAATTGGGGGTTGGGTTGGATCTTCAAGCTTAAGCTGGTTTACCCTGGGCATCAGCATTCTACATGGCCTGCCATGGCTGACGGCACTCTGGCAGATGGTGTGTATCCATGTGGAGTGTGTGGGTGTGTGTGAGAAGGGATGCCAGCCCAAGCCCGCTGCTGGCATCTGCCCACTTTATTGACCTCTGCCCTCCACGAACCTAACCTAATTGATCGGTTCCATCTCTAGTGAACCGCCCTACTTGTGCTGAGGGGTGCCTAGGGGAGCAGGGCGGGTAGACGACTGAAACATTGTGACCTTATGCCTCATGAGTCTGCACCGATTGCCTGAACGCTGAGAACCGCTGGGACTGTGACCCACTTTAGGAGAAAGAGAAGTGTTTTTGCTTGTTATATGGCCATATCTGGCTTCTTAAATGGTACAAGCATGTGGTATTGATCAGTGATCCTTGCGAGATTTGTAGACGTACCTGCCTGTTTTTCTCTACACAGCCCATTTACTAGAACACATAGTGGCTGTTAGGGCCGAATTGTTAGCCACCATTACAGAAAGACCAATTGTCTGGCAATTGATTGTTTTTACTTGGTTATACTTTCGTTTTTCACAGAATGATGAACAAAGGTGACAAAATCATTCATAAAATGTCTAATGAAATCATATAACTTAATTATAAAAATAGATTAATGTTTTGATTAACTTAAAACCAGGATAGCTATAAAATTTTAGTGTAAATTATTTTAAAATTCTAGGGGTGCACAATATGGACATAAAATGTGTTCAGTAAGACTTTGGATTTTGTGATGATGAGTGAAACAACTTGATTAGTAAGGATGGGTTTATCAATGTTGATATTGCTTATAAAACAAATACATCTTAATACCCATGGTGATGCATAAAAATGCAGAGACATGCAGAAACACACCAAATGGTGAAATTTTGACTGTGCAGTATTTGTTTCCGATTTGGACTTGGAGCTATTCCAGATTTAAATTCTTTTGATTATTACTTCGTATTGAAATGACTTTGAATTGTTAAAATTTCAATCACAGACCAAGTTACGAATAATGTTGGTCACCTCTGAAAGACAAAACTGAGTGTAATATTTAAAGGTTCCACTGATCACACTTTAGTTTCCTCCAGAAGGAAATGGAGCACAATTTTTGGCCTTTTAAGACGCATGTTGTTAAGCAATAACAATTATTTGACATCTTCACGAATCTTCAAAAAAACTTTGTCCTCCTATTCAGCTTGTTTCACTCCAGAAAACTGAGATGTTCGATTTGCGCAGTCAATCCGTTTCATTTCCTTTAAAGTAACTTGCACAGGAACCCAAAATATATTATTAGGTGGCCACCTTCACATACTTTCACATGTCTATTTTATTCATTTCATGTTTTCTACTTAATTATCAGTGAAGAATGCTCATGGTCATGTGGCAGATATTAACAGGCTAGCCTGTTATCCAGCATCTTGCCTAGCTTTGTTATGCTACAAAAAACACTTGACAAGGTCGAAGCAGTCGTGTTTTTAATTTGACAAATCCCTTCAGCAGGGCCAGAAGGCTGCACTGAGGGTGTAACTGTAGCTGCTTTGCTGTTGGAATGAATTACTGTTGCATAAACACTTATCGTTTTGTCCAGGAGCTGCTTGTTATTTTAGTACTGATCAGTTTAGTCAGTTCTTGGTTCCGATCCATAGTAAAAAGTTTAGTTTTTTCTTATTTTTTTTCTTATACAGAAATGTATATAATTGCAAAAATACAAACTTTTCTAAAAGACTCATCCTTTTGTGGAAATCGTAAAATAAAAATAACAGTTGTATGTCAAATACTAGGGTGTTTTTCATTAGCTTTAAGAAAAATTCTGCATTGTGTAAACATTGTTTTATTGTATATACTGGTTTTATTTATTTTGTAAGACTCTACAAAGATGTGGATATTAAATTAACTACTACTTCATACATTTTACTTACAGCTATGAAACGATTGATCATATAAAAAAAAAAAATTCCAGTGCAGTAGTTTTTTGGTGCTGTTTAAACTGTTTGTATTAGAGTTCTCTGTGACTCTGAATGTCCAAGAACCCTGGTTCTATTCCTGCTCTCTGCAGTTAATAATGTTACTTTCCTGCCAAATGCAATACTCATGATAGTTATTCACTGAATATGTCACTTGTGTGACAGCAACGTCATCTCTGCTCTGAAGGATGCTAAATACTAATCTCCAAAAGTTATAGTATCATGAATTTAATTTGTGTTCATAATTTCATTACATTTACAGCATTTGGCAGATGCTCTTTTCCAGAGCGACAATCAGTAGTGCTTTTTTTTCCATTAAGATAATTGTCTCTGCTAGTACAGACACGTTAGAGTCCAAACTACTCTTCAGTTCAGACACTGTTAGAACAAAACTAACACCCAGAAAGAAAGATGCACAACTATTCACAATATAAGAGCATAACAGTACATTACAATAACAGATGTAAACTAGTGCTCCACAAAGAGATGGTCTTCAGTCAGCGTTAGAAGACTGTGAGAGACTCTGCTGTGTGAAAAGCCAGTGGGAGTTTGTTCCGCCACTTTGGTGCAAAGACACTGATGCTAGTTTTCCACGTGTCTTGAAGGATGGTGGTTCAAGCCGAGCTGTACTGGAAGCCATAAGGGTTTGAGGTGCAACTTGAGACTTGACCATTGCCATTAGGTAGAGAGGTACTGGTCCATTTCTTGCTTTGTAGGCAAGCATCAGGGTTTTGAATCTGATGCTGGCAGCTACAGGAAGCCAGTGAAGTGACGTGAGAGAACATGGTTTGATTGAAGACCAGTCGAGCCGCTGCATTTTGGATCGACTGCAGTGGCCTGCAGGAAGGCCAGCCTGGAGTGAATTTCAGTAGTCAAGTCTTGAGATGACAGGAGACTGGACAAGCACCTAGGTAGCATCCTGGGTTAGAAAGGGTCAGATATGTCGAATGTTGAAGAGCAGGAACCTGCACGACTGCGACAAGTTTGGGTTGTGAGAAGAAAATGATAGCTGGTCGTCTAGAATCACACCAAGGCTTCTTGCTTCTTTGACGGTACAAGGATGAAGTTCTCAAGCAGGACAGGAAGTTCAAGATGTGAACCAGTGGTTCCAGGAATGAATAGAAGCTCAGTCTTGCTAGGGTTGAGTTTCAGGTGGTGTGTTGTCATCCATGTGGGGATGTCTGCTAAACATGTTGAAATGCGGCTGGATACCTGAGTGTCAGAAGGAGAGAAGGAAAGCATCAGTTGAGTGTCATCAGCATAACAGTGGTATGAGAATCCATGAGAAGAAATTACTTCAAGACAATGAGTGTAAAGTGAGAAAAGAAGAGGATTTAATTTTGATTTGAATTGATTTCTGATTTTGATGAGCTATAAGTCATTACTGATCAACAGCAAAACAACTTGACTTTTTTTTCTTTTTTTTTAATTAAATTATGAACTCAAACTTTTTACAGCAGTAAAATGTTTAGATGTAGTATTGTATTTATTTATTTAAAAGTCATTTTTAGCACTATCCCAGCCAAAAATTGTGGCAGTGTCAAACTTGCCATTAAAATCTATTTAAATAAATAAGTTTCTGTGACATGCATAACTTCAACACAGTACTACAGTACTGTGAACCTCACTGATGTTGCTCAGTAACATTTTGCTTGTTTTATAGTGAATGAGTGGCTTTATTTCAAATCCAGGGCAGACTGACAGTGAGTAATGACATCTTGCCAGATGTAGCCCTGTTTGCAGGTCTATTGCAGCTGAGGTCTGACTGTATTTACTTGGTGTTCTCTGTGAACTAGTTAATCTGTTTTGTAATACTAATAATTTATAAATCTGTATAAAACTACATAAAATAGCATGGCAGTGCAGCATATTCAAGCTATGGTTCAAGCTCAGACTTGGATGCTTATCTGTCCGGAGGGTTTCTCCTGTGACTTGTTCTGTCAAACTTAACTTTCGGCTAATGTGGAAGACAAATTATCCTTCTAGAGTGCATAGCAACTCTAGCAAAAGCTAGAAATATGTGGCTATATGTTGAAGGCTGGAGAATAATGCATATTTCTCACCGATTATGTGAGATGGTGATCATGTAGAAGAGGTGTTGTGTAAATGAGATCTATCCGTATCTATACAACCTACGTTACTCATGCATGCTTTTTTGTTACTCAAGCATGCCACAAATGCTGCTCCAGATACGCAGTCATGAAGGTTTGTACAAGGGTGCGTTAAGACAGTCATTTTGGCTCAGTTTTGGTGTCTCCCAGAAATTAACAGTGAGTTTAGAGGCTGTAGTACGTCTTTTCACTCGCCACACTTCACCAGACGTCAATGGAAATAGGAATTTCATGGATACAATAGAATTGGAGACATTACTCTATAGACAACTTAAGTACATACTCTACAGTATAACAGGAGATATTAGTACATAAAAAAGCCACTAAGCCATGAAAGGCCATGCGCGTGTGTGTTTCTTTTAATTTTTTTTTTTTTTATTCAAAATAAACTATTCTTCCAACACACAATGAAGTTAAGCTATAACAATGTGTTGTAGCCACTCCATCAAAATACAGTACCTGTCAAAAGTTTGGACATTCAGTGTTGTGTGTGTGTTTTTTTTTTTTTGTTGTTTTTTTTTTCCCATTACTTAAAATTGTCTGCATTACAGATTAATACTAAGTCACCCAAACTATGAAGAAATACATATGGAATTATTTAGTAAACAAAAAAGTGGAAAACAAACCAGAATGTTTTACATTCTTCAAAGTAGGCACCTCTTGCTTAGATGCCAGCTTTCTTGGCATTTTCTCAGTCAGTTTTGAGAGGTAGTCACCTGGACTGGCTTTCAGTTAACAGATGTGTCTTGTCAAGAATTAATGACTTGCATTTCTTGCCATCTTTGTGTTTGAGACCATCAGTTGTGTGTCTACTTTGAAGAATCTAAAATCTAAAACATATTTTAACGCTTGTAAGTTTACTACATGATTCTTTATATGTTCCTTCATAGTCTGGATGACTTCAGTATTAATTTACAATGTAGGAAAAAATAATTGTTGTTGTTGTTGTTGAGAAGGAATACATAGATTTTTTTTAATGTGTTTTTCTTTTTAGCCTTTAGCTTGAAGCTGACTAGGTTTGCTCAGTTAGCTAGTATTAGATTCAGAGAAATCTGTAGCACTTCCTCACCTGATATCCTGTACTGATGGTAAACTGTGGCATATTAATATGAAGGTCATATTTTGAGGTGGTCATAGGTGTATGTATATCATGTATTTTGTGACAGCTTTGAACGTGGCTCAGCTAGCCAAAATTTAGGATCTAAGTTATTCATAATAGATTTTAATACATAAAGAACCCCAATAAACACTCGGTACACCAGAATATGATATTTTGGTCCATAAACAGCCTCAATAAAAACTATATACACTAGAATAGGAGATGTCTGTCCATAAACAGCCTCAATAAACACTGTGTACTTTTGGAGATATTAATCCATAAACAACCTCAATAAACCCTCTGTACACTAGAATCTGTCGTCCCCTAAACAGCCTCAATAAATACTATGTACACTAGAATATGAGAACAGTCCATAAACAAACTCGGTGAGCAACATTAAACACTAGAAGAGATGTGTGCAACTATGTCTTTGAAAAAAGTAAAAGGTAATATATTATTGAACATTCGTCAAATTAGTGCAATAGCACTACTGCTAGCTCAAATCACATATTTCAACATCCCTGGATGACGTATGCAAAACTTCGGTTGAAGATTAAACAACTGTACTAAAGGTTACTGTCAACAACTTGTGGGAAACACCAAAACTGAGCTGAAAAAGTCACACTGTCCTACCTCACCTTTCTACTATAGAAGACCTTGAGCAGCATTTTTGGACTTTATCCATAATATTCAAACTGCTGATGAAGGCTTAAAAGAATTTCCTACTGAAATAAAGTTGGTTTTGTCAAGAATACAGTCGGTATCAAGTCTGTTTTTTTGTTTCATTTATTAAAAAAATTTGTAGTAAGCATATGACTATCTGAATTCTATTCACACACACACACACACTGCTTCCAACTATAATTGCAGCAGTTTTTTTATGTTAGTAATTGAACATTCAAGAAGTAGTTGGGAGTGCAATTTCTTACAACATGACTGGTTGAACATGCAGAAAAATGTCTAACTTAAAAGACTGGATTTCCTGACTGATCTGTAGTAACATTGTGGTCTACAAATGAACACTAGCATCAAGGCCTGTACAGATATTCGCAGGTAGTCCTTCAGAATTAAAAAGTGCTTGATGTCCAAGTTTCAGGTTGCCTCTGTGGACCAGGAGCAATATGGACTCTTTAATGAGTCTGCTCTCTTTACACTTGAGGGCAATTGCTGGCAGGCCACACAGATGCTAACAGAAGGGCAGTGCTCTCTGAGAAGGATGGAAAATAAGAGAGGCAGCAACTAGGACATGGAAATTTCTTTTACTGTCTTCTGTGATGTTTAGTGACTGTGCTTCTCAGACTCTCTTGCGCACACTCCCTCTTTTTCTCTCTTTCTCACTGTTCTCCCAGCTGCTGTTCAACTCAATTATCTGATTCGCTGAGTAGCCTGTTCTGCTCTTATAATGGGCTGTTGCATTAGGAATTCTTGGCATGCTGCAGGGGAATGAGGCCTTCAGGCCCAGTAGCAGGGAGCCATCCTTCACCTGGGAGAGCTCTGAACCATCACCAGAGTAAAGGATCTCCTCCCATTCTTTTAATCTCCCTCTCCTGTCTGATGTTCCTCACCCAATCTTTTTATGTCATTCCTGTCTCTAAACTAAAGCTTTGTCTCTATAGGCCTTTCTGTCAGGAATGGGTGGTTGTGGATTGGACCATTTTTTTCTCAAACAGTCTACATATTGTCTGTATTATCAGATTCTCTGTGATGCATATTAAGGTTCAACTGATTTATCAGCAGGATACAAATAATGGCTGTTGATGAAAATTCCAGTAATTAAACACCATTTATTCAGTGGCGTGTTTGTGACAAACACTTCAAAAGTGAGTAGTATTACTGAGACTCAGACACTCTCATTTCTGCACTTTTTATTTTCAACTCTTGAGATTGGTTTCCTGGACAGAGTCTAAGCTTAGTCCTGGACATTTTCAGTTCAATGTAGAATTTTCATTCAAAAATATTTTGCTTTTTGAATTCATTGACTTTCATCAGCAAATAGTTGATTTTTGTCTTCTTAATACTGGAATAAGGTTGTTCAGGTTCCTTAATTTTGACTTTGATACTGATACTAAATGTTATCACAATGCTTGATACTCTGGCTATGCATAAACACTCACCATTCGAGATTAACGGGTCAGTGTCTTTGCAGCCATTGCCAACTGCTTTTCAGTACGATCGTCCAATCAATACCAGTCAATGGCATGGCTGGATGCTACATTAACCTTTCCAGGCAATCGTGGTAATGGATCATGATGCAGAGCTTTTGTAATGTTCTCTGCCTTGTCTCTCAAAATGAAATATACTTTTTAGAATCAACTTTGAAATGTGCTTTTTGGAAAAGTGCTGTTTGGAATCAACCACATTTAAAACTATGTCAAGCCCTGAGCACCAGCTGTGAGAGCATGTGAATTCCTGTGCTGAGCTGCACTGTGGAGCTCAAGTGTCTTTAGTGTTGTCTGCCAACGCTGCTGTGTTCCGACACTTACTCTGGTGAGTGATTATCTGGTTAATGGTGTTAAAAGTCTTTAATAGAGATGGAAGGATTGATTGGCTATGTATTGTAGCAGCCCCTTTGCAGGCCAAATATGTGATTGGCTGATAATTTAGCCAGTACAAAGCGCTGGTTGGATCATGTTTTACAAGTTGCTACAGCATTGCACAAGGTCACAGGACACTGCAATTCTTCGTTTAACCACTAAATAGCAATGCGTCCTTCTCGATTGCAGAGAG
>BRDA01011976.1:49149-66522 GCA_036984385.1 Crenuchus spilurus
TATATATATATATATATATATGACAAACAAAAAAACACCAGACTCTACATTTTGTTAGCACTTCAACAAGTGGATTTCAACCATGGCTTCAGAGGTTTTCTACAGCTGTGAGTGAGAGCTGCATTGCCACCTAGTTGTTGAATTAGGAACTGCAGCATACCGTTACCTCGTGCAGTGCTGCAGCAACTCGCACAATATGGATCGTTATGATCTGATCGACTAAATCATCGATTGCTTTGGACTGGAAATTAGCCTTTTAATGCCAAATGTTTGATGGAACATATTTTTACAGACATTTTAACATGTCTAAAGTGTAATCTCTGTAATCCAAACAGAAGTTTTCAGTTGTAAGCAAAATTCAGTGTTTAATTGGTGCAGCATATGTGGCAATCAATTATATATGCTAAAGTTTTGTAACATCTTTATACTTTCTATTCTTGGTCCAGCTGTATACTGGAGTCAATGTAACTGTCAATTTGTGTCTATTAAAACCTAAAACATATGGGCACAGTGTGATCAGAGAATAAGTAAAGAATTAAACCAAGCAATGCATTACTGTAAGAATGACCAGTGATACAAATTTCAGCAGAGCTTCCATGAGTACTCCATTGAAATGTCTGACATTTCACCCACTTTTGTTTCCCTTTCAATTGCTACTTTTTATAGAAGTCCATTGACGTCTACCTTCTATGATATGAGGGGACAGCTAACCTGGATGAAGACTCCTTTTAAACATACTGTGTTGACAGGTGGTCATTGGCCACATGGCGCTAATTTACGTTCCCTGGTGCCAATGTGTGTGCTGCTGTTGTGACAGCTATGGCCCCTGAGTGGAAGCTGCCTTCCTCACTAAGGAATCCTGCTGTGCCCGTGGTGGTCTGAAAGCAGGACTCAGCATTGCAGTACTCTGGCTGTAGGGACCACTTAGTGGACTTCAGCTTCTCAAATGTCAGCACAGGACTCCTGAGGTGCATGCTGTAGTGATGTGACTTTGTGAATATAATTCAAGGCTTTCTCATTCAGTAGAGGTTATTCTAGGCAAGCATGTTTTTAAGGGAAATGTGAAAGTATGTATCCAGACTCATCACTAATGAGGTGATTTTTGAAATGGCAGCTTCGGTCGAAGACAACCTTGGGTGTTTTTGTGTGTGTAATGTTTGTTTTTTCTTCTCTTAGTCCATTCTCTTCATGGCTGTATTTCTGTACTGGAGCACATTCATCATTTTAGAATTTTTGTGAGTAACCTGCATGCAACTCTTTAGCCACATTTAGCAAAAATAGTTGTTCATCAGTTTGACTGATGGAAGCTGGAGCCAGAGTGCTAGACCTTTCAGTTTGGGCTAAGATCTGGCAGCTGTTAAGCTAAATACAGCAGATTCAGTTGACCAGAACACAAGAACCCATTTTTTGGTCAATTCTACAAAAACATCCCCCTTTGTAACTCTGCTAGGTTTTTTGTCTTTGATACCAAGCAGGACCTAAAATTAAACAGGGCTCGTCATTTTTTTTTTTTTTTTTTTTTTTTGATGTACTGTGTAAATATTGTTCAAGTTAAAAAATGTAGTGTTCAGTCCCTTGTCCATGCCATCTATATATGGAACCTTATTTAGGCTGGAGCAGTGTAGCTTTCCTATTTACACTTAAAATGAAAATAAAAATAATTTTTTTCAGACTATCTGCAGCAGAGTATACATGCATGATATGAGGGTGCACTAATTAAATGATTGAAAATAATTGAGGATTTATCCACATCAGTAATATGGTATTCAGTTTTTGTATGAAGTATATGGAATATCACATGAATTTTTGACATTGTTGCAGCAATGTATACATTTTAATATATTAGTTCTGTTTAATACATTCTAGTACTTTTTTATGATTTCTAAAATCTGTCTTTACACAGTGCTCTAGGTCAAATACAGTGAGCCGAGCTTGTTGTGAACATACACCATATAGGTATCCTGTTATATGCCAGTGACACAAGGCAAATTAGTCTGTTGAACCGGCCAGGGTCATGGTCGTTTGTTGATTTCCTTGCTCAGACTCCTCTGATTCAATCTGCTGGTTCATCTCCATGTTTAATGGTTGTTTTCGAGCTGGGAAATATTGTGTTCATTGTGGACCATGAGGTTTTTCAGTGGCAAGGTGGTGTTGAACACTCATGATTTAAACTTTGATGTAAATGTATAATTTTATTTTTACAAAGGGTTCAGTCTGAAAGAGCAGTTTTTTCTGACATTGCTAAGGATTACAGTGCAGACTGCTCTAGCCAGGGCAGCTTTTTGAACAAGACACAGTACATAGCTGCCAGTGAGGTCTGAATTCAAATGCTTACAAGAACAATAACAAAACCTTTTTTAGGGATAAAATACGTAAAAATGGTCATTGACATTTTTGGCTGCATAAAATGACAGAAAAGTGTGCTTCAGGGGAAATAAAGAAAATAAATAAATAGGGTATGGTCTAAGCGGCAGCCTAGGCTGGGCATGGTTTAAAGGAGCTTTTGGGGATGAAAGAGTAAAAATGAGAGGAGCCCATGCCCCACTTGTGGATGTTTCAACTTAAGGTGCTCAATGCTGATGGCATCATCTCTGGTGCCTCACAAACATCACCGTCTCCAAAGAAAACGGCAGCCACAGCCCCCCTGCCAAGCGCCGGGACATACACACTGATGATCAAGGCCGTGCAAATGCTGTGGCGCATCAAACAGCACCCAGAACGCTGTCTGCTGGGAGCCAAAAATATGATGCGAGGGAGTAGGAAAATTCTAGATGTTTTGCACGAGGGCATGCGGACTGACGAGCGTCATTATGCAAAGGCTGCTTATGTAAGGACGAAAACACTCATATGCATTTCTTGAATGTTGTCCATCCTAAGCCAAAAAAAGATGGACCTCAATCAAACGGAATATGTCTGATGAATGTATATGTCTTGTACCCTTGCCTGATGCCAAGCTGTTTTTGCTTTGTATCTGTTCCCACAATCTTTTTTTTTTTTTTTTTTTCTTTTTCCCTTAGAAACAGATCAAAACGAGTCAATGATGTAAATTCACAAAGCACTAGATTGGTTTTCCTTTGTGACATCGAAAGAGCTAATGAGATACATGCCTTAAAGCAGTATCAAAAGCCAAAAAAAAAAGTTTGCGCAATTTTCTCCCTTTCCCAAATCTAGTTGATCTTCGAAGTGTTTGGAGTCTTACAGTTCACTTTTTCAGTTTTACACTGGAATTGTGAAGATAGCGTAGCAAGCAAGCGAACATCATATTATGGAAATGAACAATCCAGACATCTTGCTTATAATCTTTATCTGTGAAGTGTGATTTATCATGCAGTGTTAAAATGTATATGTGAGGATTGAGATTTCTTAATAATTTCTTGTGGTTTGAGGCAAGTGTTTAATGACTGTAGTTGGATATATGAGATTATACAAGCTATGGATAGATGTACAAGATGTCAATTTATAAGTATTGATGTGTTGTATTTGCAGTGCAGAGAGAGTCTGTACTGGGTGCAGATGTGGTGTGAATTGTCTATGGAGATCATAATAATGATTGCTTAGGTGAGCGGTGTAGTGACAGACCCATTGACAGATACACCAGTAATACTAGCTGTTCAGCAGCCTGATGGCCCAGGGGAATGTGCTGCCTTGGAACTCGCTGGTTCTGGACTTTATGCTTCTGTACATCCTGCCACTCAGCAGCTGTGAGAGCAGACAATGGCTTAAGTGGGTGGAGTTATTTAGAATACTTTTGGTCTTCTGCAGGGATTGGTCCATGACGTTGGGGAGCTGAACTCTAGTTAAAGGAGTGGCATTTGGTACTTTCTTTCACTTATCAAGTGTGGAATAGTTGAGAGCTTTTCTGTTCTGTTCTTATTTAATGTAATTGTACTGGAGTGAGTTAAATGTAGTCTGATGAACCTTGTGTAGATAGTTATTTAAAACGGTCAGCTGGGAAAACAGTGGCACATTTATTTCACTGAAGTGTGTTGCTGTGCAATTTATAGTAGGTTTTAATCTAAAGGGGGTCATTTTCATTTGCACTCATTATTTTGCACCAGTACACAGACACAGTCTCTCCTTGTGGTCCAGCTTATACCCATGACTTGCCACCTGGCAGAGCTGGCAAGTCTTGGCTTCAGCACACCGGTGCATTGGCAGGTGCTCGCAGAGTCAAGTGAGGTAGAACTCTGTGGAGTAGCAGGTCAGAATGAAGGTGATGGCTGATTCAGGTGGGGATTCTCACCTTGAACCAGTTCAGAGGTTGTGTGCGCACATGAGGGCTGGACTTGTTCAGAGTTTAGTGTGCCATGTCCTAATCTAACCCACCCACTCTCCATTTACTTTTATAGTCTGTGCCTCTTATCGTTCTCTGTCAAAACTGACTGAGTGCAGTGGGCTGGCACCTGGTCTTTCTTTCACTTCGGCTGTATTTAGGCTAAAGGCAGAGCTAATCAAAACCTTTTTGGCATGGTGGCCTGCTCCGGGCTCTGCAAGATTTGCACTCAAAGTGATGCTGAATGTTTGCTCTTGAAAACGGATTAGCAGGAGAACTCAGGTAGACATGCTAATGTTTGCTCTGCCGTCTGCTTTAGTGCTGATTACACAATTGCCCCCACATACGTTGAAACTGCCATGTTGGCAACTGCCAAATGACAGAACTTTGCTCTGAATCCATCAAAACAACATTGACATTCCTATCATTTTCATATGTAATCCTGCATCAAAGTTACATAGGAGTAAATGTTCATTTTCTTGTAGCGGTTGTGCCCCCTAGTTTAAAATAAATAAATAAGTAAATAAAGTTGCCTTTCAAGTGTGTGTGTGTGTGTGTGTGTGTGTGTATGTATGTTCATTCCGAATCACTGCATTACAAGTAAATATAGAAATAAATAGAAATGTTTTTTTTCCCTAATGAGGTTACTTATACATAGAAATTGAAGTAGAATAAATAGAAATTGTTCACTAAAATATACACTGAAATATCATGTTTGTTCCACATAGAGGACACATTTGTTTACTTACTAGTCCATCTGCAAAAAATTTGAATATTGTTAATTTGTGCTCATAATAAAAAAATGGTTGTATATTTTATATTCATTACATATAAAGTGACATATTTCAGGCCTTGTTTTGTTTTTTGTAGTAATTTACACACTCAAAATGAATTACAGATGCTGGACTTCTGATTTTCATGAACTATAAGCCAAACTATCAACAGTAAAACAGAAACTTGAATTGTCGATTGATGTAATGAATATGCACGTAAGACTGTATGAACGTCAGATTATCACAGATGTTAACAGCTTGTGCAAAACAAGTATCAATTCCTTTTAGCTCAGCTTTTCATTTCTATAAACTGACATTTTTTTTCTTATATTCTAACCAAATAAATATTCAAGGTGATGTACTTGTGGGAATGCTTCATTGTTATCTTCAGTCTCTAGTCTTGCATCATGGCCACCACTTTCTTTACAGACTGGATTTTTTTTTTTGGATGGGATGAACTTTCCTTCTTCATGTTCTGTTACATTTGAAATGCAGAAATCGGTGATATTGTTATACTAGTTAACTCCTCACACAGATCTGTTCACGGTTTTATGGTTGATTTTGTTTATTTTAATGGCAATAAACATGATGCCACATGGCCTTCACACCAGCACGCTAATTTTTTCACATGCATTTTTCGCATTGGAAAGACTGAATTACTCATGCTATAGAGGCATTGTGCAATACACCTGTACTGGGTTATGATTCCCAGCTGTGCCATGTGTCTCTTACGCTCTGGTACTCCTGACTATCCAGACTTCATGTGCAAATGGTGAGACTTGGTCCACTCAGGTTGGTCGTGCTGTTGTGAGAGAGCCCTACTATATTTGAAATTTATTTTGAGTTGGGGGAAAAAATGTAAGTGGAAAATTAATTAGGCATTGCAAAATAAATAAACACCTTGTGGGATCATCAGGTTATTCAACTTTTGTAGCCCAGACAGGCAAGCAAAGTGTTTTCAGAAAAATTCAATAAAGCCATAGCAATTACAGACTGTTGCAAGAAGGAATAAGCTCACTGCATGCTGGCATGCACACACATAATATACACACAAAATTACCCGTCCTCCTTCCTCGCTGCTTAATCTTAGCAGCAGGCTAATACACTTCTAGTGTGGTTTTTGCCAGATGTAGTATATTACAACCATGTAAACATCAATTAAGGTGTAACGTAAGGTTTGACCCTTTTAGAGATCGATGATTTCGACTACTCTTCCCACCTAATTGGTAGTCATTGTGATAAATCTCAGTGCTGGCCAATCTTATTTGTTTCCGCAGAAATCCAATAGAGCAAATTCACCCTCCCTCTACTCACTACCCATGTCACCGTGATGCATTGTGCCTGGCTTTCCTTTCACTTTTCTCTCTCCTCTCTTTCTCGTTCACCCCCCTTTTTCTTTTCTTTTTACACCTCCTCTTTCTTTCTTCTCATTTTTCAAAAGCCGTGGGCCATATAGAATATGCCAAAAAAGATTCAAATGTTAGGTCTTTTTCCCCGACCCATTCGTTTCCACACTGTGCAACTTGGCCACGTTTTCATCATCTTGCTCCAGACAGCTTTCTTGGCCTAAGCCTCCAGTCATGTGCAGTATACATTCCACATACCTTCATGACTCTGTCATTTTTGTTCTCATATTAAGGCAGTGTTAGGTCTGTACAATATGACCTGAATTTGATATTTTATTTATTGTTGCATATTGTTTTTTGAAAATACCACATTCACGCATTCATGTCCAACAACAACTTAATTTGGTATGAAAAATACCACAGAATTTGTTTTGGTTGCACACTGTAGTTATACAGTGGCATGCAAATGTTTGGGCACCTACCTCTACACATTAGAGAATAGACACAGTGTGATTTTAAATAATGCCAAGATTGAAATCCTATTCACTGTCTTAAATATAGAGGAAATTAATAGGAAATTGTAGTGAATAATTATACTTATGATAATTGTTAGCAGTGAGTTTTGGTGAAACTGTTATAAACAGAAATAAGTGAATAATCATATTTCTGCTTTGAATATTCTGTATTGTTGTAAACATTTTCTGCTCAAATGGGTGAAAAACACCACCAGCTGTAGATGTGTCCGCATCTTTACTAGTGTAGGTTAATCTACACAAACATGGCAGGCATTTTGCTATTAAATGTGTGCTTCTTACTCACCAGAGATTCAGGGTAATTCAGAGTTTAAATGCAAGAAGCTGTGCTGATAACCGTACCCAAAGCAGGTAGAAATCTTTCAGTGTGTCTAGTCTAATGGGAGCAAAGCTTTTTGGACCTTTTACTCATCTGATAAAAAGATCTGCCTTCTAAATGTTTCATGATGAATGGGTCAATGGATATATGGTTCAGAATTACTGCAGTGTCCTTACATCAACTTCCATTTAAACTTTTAGAGATACTTTTCTTAGTACATCTGAAGTCTGCAGAGAAGGTGTTTAATTTTATTTGGGGTTAAAAATGTCCAAATGGAGTTGTAAAGGCTTTTTTAACTCTTTTGCATTTTCCTGAAACAAGCTGTTTTTTGCATTTTATTGTGAGCTAATTAATAATAATTAATAATTAATAATAATAAGAGTTCTGTTCGGACAGGACAGGAAATTAAAATGCTCTGATGGCACAAATATATCGAGCTGAGGAAAAACAAAGGAGAGCTAGTTGATTTACACAATATGCAAGAGAAGTGTGCAAAAAGGAGATCACTGAAGAGAAAATGTTATGAATTAAGTAGATTGTGTGGGTTTATTTGTCTGACCTTGTGTAGGAAATAAAAACTGTATTGGAGGCAGATCTGCTTTGATTGACTGATTTTTACAGCCTGTATGTAACCCTTTTGTGTTGGTTACTGATGCTGTTACTGCTAGAAAACAAGTGTGAAATTAAACCACTTCTCCCAAAATGAAAGGAGAGTTGAGGAAAAATTGAGGGAAAGGATAGAGGAGGGGTAGTGGTATGCAAGAGAAGTGTCTGAGAGAGAGCAGTAGAGTGAAGAGAAAAGCTGATATGAATCAGCTGTGAGATGTTGGACTTTTGCCCGACCTTGAGTGGGAATTTAAACTGTAATTGCAGACATGAAGCCATGGGTGGAGCAAAGACTCTTCCAACACAGTCACATTTTTGGTGCTTGGTTGTTTGTGGGACTTAAAGCTCACGCTATGTCAGTTGTGTGAACAAAACTCTCCTTTTTCATCTATTTCAAGGTAAATGGAGCCTTCTAATATAAGGCACCTTTAAGTTGTACATTTTCCTGTTTATGCTGTTGAGTCTAATGCTAATATCCAGGAGTCTTGTGCTTTTCATCAGAGTAGCTGCAAAGTCCTGTCAAGGTAATATTGTTATAATGAATTGCAGGTTACTTCACCAGGTTTGTTTGTGCGTGTGCTTCTATAATCAAAATGCTGAAATTAACATCTGTTTAATCAGCCTTATAAATGCCACCAAGAGTAACATTCTGAACTTTTCAACACAGATGGATTAGCAAGGGAGGAATACCTAGCAGTTCAGTCTTTTAGGAACAGCTTTTTATTATTGCAAAAACCCAAGGCAGCATTTCTTTAGCTGCAGTACCAGTTAACTAGAGCAGTGTATAAACCGACATGGGTATAGAAGGGTTGTTTTGTCTTTTGAGCAGAGCTTTAGTCAGCCATTCTATTATGTTACAAACTCTAGACAGCCATGCATATCTCATCCCCCCCCAAAATCCGTGCCTTCAATCCCTCTCTTCATGCTGAGTGCAATCCAGTTAGCCTCAATCATATTATGCCTAATCTAATCACAGCTAATAAAACCCTGTGCTTCACCACATCTCCCTTTTTAAGCAGGTAAAAGAGATGTGTAAGCTATTTGTGCAGCTGTCTCGGATCAATAGAGTGCAGGCCAGAGCTGGGAGATTACACAATCTGTTACATCCGTCTTTATGGCACCATAGGCAGTATTTTCTCAATGCCTGTGCAAGGCAGGGCCAAGGCCACAGATCAGCCATGTAGGCTCCTACCCCAAATAGGGGAGCTTGCTGGTCTGAGCTTATGAGAGAAGGCAGAGAAAATTAAGGACAGTTAAGGGCTAAAACATTCTTTAATTTTGTCTAAATCCCAGACTATACAGATGGTATAAAATAGGGATGGACTGATCCCTCTCTCAATTACTGAACCCTTTTGTCTGATACCCATTATTGATCTGAAATCAGTGCAATTTTATTATTCTTCAGTTTAAAACAGTATACCTTATTTGGAAACTTTGAGTGTGGTGATTTCTATTACGTGATCCCAAATATAGGAAATGTAAAAAATAAATAAATAAATAATGAAATAAAATGGTAAATCTCAGTGTGAAGCATTGCTTAAAATTATGCATCTACATTTTGGGCTAGTTTCAGCTTGTGTAGTTTGGCTTTCTGTAAGTAAATAGGCTGGATGTTTTTGGGATTCTGGCAACTCTGTATTCGCAAGACAAATGATTGTATTAAAACTGGCAAAACTGATGCGTTCGTAGTTGGTGTGCGTGGTGTTTTGCTAAGGATGACAGTAAAACACTGGTGGATTACATAATTGGACTGAGTAGGTGAATAAAATCCACTCAACTTTCTTTTTGCTGTTTTAGTGTAAACAAGAGTGAAGCCAGCAATGCCTCAGAACTAAGCACATGCACACAAAGACACATGAAATCTGACCAGCCACATTCAAGTTGTATGCTCATGAACCAGATACATATCTGATCTATATACACATGAAAGTGAATCAAATCTGTCCCGTCCACATACCCTTGAGAAGATCAGATTTACATCACATTAAGGGGAAAAAATCTCATTTTGAGCCACTTCAGCCTGGTAATGTGAACTTAGCCTTAGTCATATCTAGGGCTGCCACAAACGATTATTTTTATAGTCGACTAATCGCCGATTATTTTTTCGTTTAGTCGACTAATCGGATCGTGCGTTAATTGAATATAAAACATACAGCTTATTGCACTAGAATGCAGCTGTTATTATATAACCGTCATTAGATTTCAGCTCTATGCTAACTAAAAATAAAAACAATTAAGATCATAGCTCATTAAACCTTTAATGAAATATGCAGCTTGTTGCAACAAACAATTATTTAACTGTTTAGCATAAAATGTAAACGTAGCACTGAAACATAACGTTAGCATTTAGCATTCCTATTCAAACACATGACTGTTATAACGTTACAGAAAACACATGAATGTGTGCTAAGGCTAATGAATCAAATCGTAATCGCTAATGTAAACTTTTACAGCTATAAATACGAGTAAGCAGCAAGTTAACTCTCTGTTTACGCTCTGTTTAGCAGCTAACTAGCAATTTAGCTTACCGAGATGACGGCCCCTCTTCATCATTGTCACTATCAGGCACAACAGCTTCCTTTTCAGGTGCTTGTGCATCGCAGTTGTGCTGCCGTGGAAGGCACATATTTTGCCTTGCAGATATTGCATTGCACACGTTTCTCTTTCATTTTCTTAGAATGATCTTGGCCCACTCTTTTGAGCTCTGTCGCCGGGTACTCTTTTGAGCCTGTCTGTATATAACGTCCTGTGACGTCATCTACGGGCTACCCCGGTTATCACTACTGCGCATGTGCCTCAAGGACAGAAAGGAAGACGCAGCAAGTAAAAGGTGAGGACGCAGCAGTTTGGAGAGAAAACGAAAGTAAAAACAAAAACAAAAATGACGCATCAACTATTAAATTAGTTGTCGACAATTTTAATAGTCGACATAATCGTGACTAGTCGACTAATCGTGGCAGCCCTAGTCATATCAAATTTCAATTTAATAGACCTTGTGAACCATGTGACCTATTTAGGCATTATTTGTGTTAATGATTCCTCTTTTATAACTGTGTTGTTTTGTGTATTGATAGGTTTTGTTATCCTGATCAGGACAGTCGGAAAACACTGTGTAAAAATTCTCACACAAAGTATGCGGTCAGGAGCAGACAGCATGCCAGTGTCCTCTAAAATAAAGGTGACATTTCTCTCTCTACACCCCCCCTCCCTCCGCCCCTTACACTCTCCAGCTCTTTGGTTGCCTTCGGTAGTTTAATGGGCTAAAAATAACCAGGGCTCTTGCCATGTCGCGCAGCCTAATTAAGAGGAGAGGGACGAAGGTGCTCCCAAGCATCTGGGCCCAGCATGTAATAACTGCCCTTGTTCCCATTCACTGGTGGATGCGCATCGCCACCAATTATCTTCTGTAGCTTGACTTGCGTGTTCTTCTAGTTGCGGAGGAAAAGTCGTCGAGGAGCTGACTGACTACAAATCAAAACTTTTACCCATCGAGGTTCCCTGTGTGTTTGTTAAAGCGCTCATCGTAAGAGTGGAGAAGTTGCGTAAGCACTTTTCTCTTCCACAGAATGCCACAGTGAAGGGGCTGAACAGTTTTATTTTGGGAATTTGAGATGCCTGGTTCTTGTTATCGGAAGTACTCGGGAGGATTCTTAACTTATAAGAAGCAGGTGGGAACGTTCCAGGGGGAATACAGTAAAAGTAGTAAGTGTCTGCTTACAACCCCATTTGTGCCTGCAGTTTCGTCAAAACTTCTCCTAGCTGTAGTCCTGAGCTTCCATCACGACTGTATTCACGTTATAAGGTGAAAACCTGTTTTCATTCTGCTTACATCATTGGAAGTAATTCCCAGCTCTTCACATAGTGTGAACATGTCACAACAAACTTAAAAAAAAAAAAAATTCTTTATAATAACTGCTTTTATTATCCTAAAAGTTACTCATTATTGTTTTCCCCTGTTCTGCAATAATGGCCTGTAAAGTAGTACATACCAAAAATACTGTGGGAAAAAATCATATTCATAATTTTAGTTTAAAAAGGTAAATATTCATTACATGTAAAATTATATTTCAAGTCTTTTTTTTATGTTGATTTGTATGACTTATGGCTCATAAATGAGATCCAGAATCTCGAATTGTTTTAGATTTTCATTTGTTTGGGTAAATTATTATTCAAACAGAATTAACATTAAAACAAAAATGGTTTGAAATGTCACTTCATGTAATGAATATTTTAATGTTAGTTCACCTTTTTGCATTAAATTATGGACACAAATGTTTTCACAATGTTCTAATTTTTAGAGATACACTATATTCAAAATTTGGTAAACGAAATGCTCTTATATTGTGTATAATTGTGTATCTTTCCATTATTAGTAACAGTTTAGATCGAACAGTGTCTGAACTGAAGAGCAGTTTGGACTCTAACCTGTCTTTACTAGCTGAGATGATTCTCTTAATGGAAACAAAGCACTGTTGTATGTCACTCTGGATAAGGGCGTCTGCCAAATGCTGTAAATGTAAATACTGATAAGTAAAAATATAAAAGCTATCAGAGAGATGAGGTTTTGATGCGGATTCAGACTCTGGATTGATTTAAATGGCAATTTCATCTTGATTGACTTGTTAACATAATAGATTGTAACATGAAATTAAATCAAAGTGAAGCCAACTTTGTAAATGACTGGGTCAATCCTACCTTATGCTTCTCTCCACTGAACCAGAATTGAGTTGCTTCGAGAGGAGACTTCAGCTGGCAGCTCATTGATTTATTTTGGTTTCTCTGTCAAAGACACGTCTAAAATGCCTCCATCAGACAGCCGTCTAAAAGGTATTTTTTGCATCAAGCTTGCGTGCCCGGGCTGACGGAGGCAGATGAAAGGGAGGGAGGCCCCATAGTGAGGGAGCTTCCAGTGGGCTTTAATCTGAACTGGCACGTCTCGATGTGCTTGAGTGACTGTGGATGGCAGGCCTGCCGCAGGTACGACTCTGTCTACAATGACAATGAAATGCTTTTGCCAGTCGATTTACTCATGTGCTCGACATGATTCTGATTGGTTTAGTAATGTCCTCGCAACACACCAGTCTAGCACTCTTTACAGACTCTTCTCACTTTTGTTTGTTTGTACCTAGTGCTGTCTGGAGTTTGGGTAATTGGGTAATTTATCTGATTATAGACACGTCAGGCTGACACTTGCTAAACGTTTATCTCTGATGAGACACACTTGTGTTTCAATACTGACTAAAGCTGTTAGAAGGGGCAAAACTGAGCAAGATTATTTTCTAATCTTCGAAAGGCCAGCTATACCCCCCACCCTTGTCCACCCTAATTTTCACAAGACAAGCAGGACACCTCCTCCACTTCTCTAATCCACTGTCCCTGGATCTGGGCAGGGCCTGTAGGGTCTGAGAATAAGTCGGGAGGAGGATACCAGCTCTTGGGGTCAGCGTGGTCTGAGTAAAATGGGAGATTAGCTCCGTTCTGCTGCTGAGAGAGAATATTAGATAAGCAGTGTATTCGGTGCACAGGCTCAAGCTGAGCATTGCCCATGTTGTGCGTGGGGGGTGGCATCAGCTCTTTGCCAAGCCATCCTGTCCCTGAGCCTGGCGCAGACGGCAGGACGACAGAACGATGGTCGGCACACTGTGTGCAGGCCGCCTCAACTGTTTACCACCACACTTCAGTAATGTGGACTGATCTCCGTATGTGTGTGTGCATACCGGCATGCGAGAGTGCACAGGCGAGCTCTGGATGAAGCTCAGAACACACACCGGCTGGTCTGGCAGGAGAAAAACACAGCCTGATGCTGGAGAGCCGTTGAGAGTGCTGAGAACTGACAAAGGAGATTGATTTCCTCCTCTGGCACTTGTGCTCTGCTTCATAACTCAATATGGCACAGCAGCAGCTTCTGATATTCCATTTTTGGGTGTCCTAAGCTGCAGTGAATTGACTTCTCCACGGCTAATGTCTGAATGTCCTCCTTTAGTATACAGATGAAGAGTTTAGGATTTATCAAGTGGCATGCTACAAATTCTTATCTTACTGTTGTGGCAGTAGGACAAATTTTTGGATGTAGTCTTGACAGCTGTGTCCATATGCTGTCAAAACTTCCACTTTCCCCACACGTCAGACAGCTGAGCTTTTTCTATAGTGGCCTCGTTGACATTATTTTCCAGGCATGGTGCACTGAACAGAGGGTCAGGATTGTTCTCTTTTTTACCATTTGCAATAAAATGTCAATGCACTCTGTATACTTCCATTCATTTGCTCATCTGATCCAGTCCAGATTAACAGGATTAGGGATTTAGGATTACACTTCCCTGACCTTCTCCAGATTGCTCAATGTCTAGACCCTTGGGTATCTAAATGCTTTTTGTCAGTTCAGCATTTAAAGCCCAGGGGAGTTTGGCCAGCCTGCTCTCACAAATGGCTCTTTGCCCTTTGAACCAAACAGTCTACTGGCTGAAGCTACACTCTTGGCAAAATGAGTTCTATATGGTAGCAAGAAGGGTTCTATATAGTACCAAAAAAAAGTGTTTTTTTGGCTCGTAACAATAGTCTATATGTTTAGTTTTGTCCAAGTGTATTTTGCCACTTTTCTAAATTTTGAATAAGAATTCTTAAAAATGTAGGTCATTTTAATTTGATTTGCATAACTCATTTCTTACAATGACTGGTGACCATATGCTAGACAATAACTGTATGTATTGAGTTCATTCCATTCTTCAGTCATTAACACATTTTTCCATAGTTAAAAAACATTCTTCGTCTTCATCTTCTTCTTCGTCTTCTTGATATTGTTGATATCGAGTCCACAGGCAGAATGAACAAGTACACAATGGACAAAATAGAACCTAAAACTAACCAAATCATATAACACCAAAGTCAGCACACTGTAGCATATTTTTAATAATGCACATACAAAGAAGCCTTTAGACATTCAGAAGGTTCTTTGTGTGTTCTATGCGTTCTTGGAACTGCCTTTGGAGATGTCGGTGTTTTGTCAATTCTCAGAAAAAAAGGAAAAGATGAATAATGAATTAAAAATTAAACTTCCATCATCATCCATGCTATGAATAATACTACTGAATAACTCAACTGAATAACATCTGTCTGAATAATTTTCATTCAGCATTTCACCAAAGTTTCCTTGTTTCCGTTAGCTTACAGAAATGTGGATGACTTGATATGTGAATTTAAGGGTGTTCATGCAGTCATGCAGATAATGCGTATGTTATGGAAAGAACGTTCATGTTTATAGAACAGAATAAGTACTTGTAGAATTTTCAACCCTTACATTATTTTCAATATTTAGCATTTAAGGTTATCTTTCAAAGTTGTAGCAGTGTTAGTTGTTGAAGTTTTAAAAGCAGACTGTGTTTAGCCTGATTATACTAAGGTGATAAATATCACATAAGTAGTGTTCTGCAGTGTTCTTTCCAGTACAAACACACTTTTTAAGGTCCATTCTACTTTAAATTTAGCATCTGGCAAAACAGTTCGTTTCCGTTTCAGCCTCTTGAATGCTCTTCAATTACAGAATTTGCTGAGGCTAAATTGCAATAACCTACAGCTGGTGATTTGCCACTTTTACAAAACAGATTTTTTTTCCTAGTTTCATTTTCTGTTCATAATGCACTGTTGTTAATCATTGAATCAAGGTGCTTGGCTCAGCTTACACAAAATGTGGATGTTTGTTTTTCTATTTCAGGTTACCTGCAACACCTTTTTATAATTGAGGCCAGCTTACAGTATCGGCACCTAGTTTTTATGAGAGAGGGCCTAACGGCAGACATTCTTGTCTCAACTCCTACAGTTGAATCACAGTAATTTAATTTATGGGATTTTGTCAAATCCTGAAGATGTAGGTGGCATTTGAGTCAAAACCACAGGGTGGTGATTAGAACCTGCATTAGCATCCATTTAAAATCCCCTCATGCGTGATCGTGGCTACACTCCCAGGCTGCTGTCGTTGTGTCTCCTGAACAGTGTTGGTCATTGTGAATGTGAAATGCCACTGTACTCTTCAGGGTGGAGCTCTTTGATTCTTAGGTCTGCCTGCAGTTAAGACTTTGGCGAAACTAGTCCTGTGTGGCAAAGCATCCAAGGCTAACTGCCAGCCATTGTCCTGCAAACCCTGGCATGCATTGCCACAGCCACTTGCTCCAGGAAGTGTCCAGTGTCTCTGAGCAGCAGTCAATGCCGCGCCGATGTTCTGAGCTGTTCAAGCGTGTGTTCCCTTTTTTTTATCGTTTCTTTATCCCACCAGCCAATCTGCACCATCACTCCTCTTTGAAATAAAACAAGAAAGGAAGGGATTGAGGAAGCATAAAGGGGAAGAGGAGAAAAGCTTTGAAATCTCCAGATCTTTGTACCCTTTTTCCCTCCTCTACTTTAATTGCTGATGCAGTCATTCAGCTTGTCGCTCAAGCATTCTTCCTTTTCTGAGGCTGTTGATTTCTTTCTCTTTTATTTCTTTTTTTTATTGAACTTTCTCTCTTGGTTTGATTTGATGGAAGTCAGTACCATCCCCTATCTAGCCACTATACAATGCTACATTAGAAAATAGTGGAAAAAGTACATTTCATGATATTCTAACTGTTGGACTTGTATTAAAATACAGCCTTTAACATTTTGGACAATGTATATATTTAGTTTTCTTTATAATCTATTTAATTTTATAGCTCTGACCTTGTAATTGGGGTGGAGAAACTTGAATAGCAGCAATAACAGATGCACCACTTTTAATGCTACAGAAGGATCTGCCATTTCTGATAAGACTCTTAGTATCTACCCTGTAGCTATTTTGTGTGATAACTACTCCTCCTGGATCAAAGGGGCACAATGATGCAAAAGACCAGCACGTTATCTGGTATGGTTTGTTGCTTTTGACCTTCATTAGATGTTACTGATGTTTTCTTTCAGTGATAATCTGCTCTTGATTTGGACTGAGCATAAGTGCACAAAAACATTTAAACATCACATTCAGTAGCACTGAAACAAGGTTTTGAATTTTGTTGATAAGTAAATTTTTGATTGTACAGATGATGCTTGACTAGTGCTCATCTCTACGAGTAGTCTGTAAATGAGCATGATGGTTTTAGGTTTATCATGTGATTTAGCTCACATCCTGTTGGATGTGATCAGTATTAGCTGCAGAAAGTGAAGGTATGCAACAGTATTTTGTGCCCTTGAGGCAGGGTGTGTTAAAGCTATTCTGCCATCAGAAAATAGGTTTCATATCTCCCAGACAGAGCACTTTCTTCACACATGTTGGTGAGAGTCGAACAGTGCGAAGAGGAGGGGGGGGGAGACAACAGAAGATCTAGGACGGAAGGAACTTGCTAGCATGGGAGATGGGGGCAGTCTTATAAATGTCAAGGTCTCTATTTTTTCATGCCTCACCACTTTTGTTTGAATGTTTCCCATTCCTGTCACGATATATCAGCATTGTTATTTTTTGTTATTTATTTTTTGGGGTGTTGCATTACTCTTGGTATATATATATATATATATATAATATATA